>WNYA01001167.1:863-31926 GCA_019512145.1 Engystomops pustulosus
AATCCCTGGCTGGAGGCGGATCTCCTGCCCCCGTGCAATGTCCCGGCACTTTGTCAGTATAGAATTTGGATTTTTCTATTATTCTGGGATTTCTGGCAGTTTGCTGATTTGCATAGAGATCACTGATGAAAATCTTAAACCAAACCAATGTGAAAAGGAAAACGGCGGGGACCGGGAATGGAGGGGGGGCAGGAAGGGTAATACAGAGAGCGGGATATAGAGGAGCTTATACACAGAGCGACGGACTGGAGGGGAAGGACTTCAGCAACTACAAAGGGGTCAAAATGTATCCAGCAGCAGAGAACTGACACAAGATCCAGGGAAAGTATCTGATACCTGCAGTAACACCCCTGAGAGAATGGTCAGATCCACAGGTCATGGAGATGCCACTAATAGGAGGAGCCTAATAAATACCACAAATGCACTACATACAGTTTATACACCACCACTAGGGCGAGATCACTACATACAGATTATACACCACCACTAGGAGGAGATCACTACATACACATTATACACCACCACTAGGGGGAGCTCACTACATATACATTATACACCACCACTAGGAGGAGATCACTACATACAGATTATACACCACCACTAGGGGGAGATCACTACATACACATTATACACCACCACTAGGGGGAGATCACTACATACACATTATACACCACCACTAGGAGGAGATCACTACATACACATAATACACCACCCCTAGCTATAGCAGCTGTAAATATATAACACATCCCAGGTTATAGCGGGGTATAATATATAACACATCCCAGGTTATAGCGGGGTATAATATATAACACATCCCAGGTTATAGCGGGGTATAATATATAACACACCCCAGGTTATAGCGGGGTATAATATATAACACATCCCAGGTTATAGCGGGGTATAATATATAACACATCCCAGGTTACAGCGGGGTATAATATATAACACATCCCAGGTTATAGCGGGGTATAATTGAGGACACCCACCCAGAGCACCTGGAGCAGCTACAATCCTGGAATACACACAACAGATGGAAGACGTAGCGACACGTCAGCAATGTGTAAACCTCTGTGTATACATCCGGGGACGGCACCATCTATACATCCGGGGGTGGCACCATCTATACATCCGGGGGGCGGCCTGTTGTCCTTCCTAGTAAGGGTATTAAATATTCCAGGCCATGTACTGGGATGCGGGAAGGAAAATTCCAAATGTGTTTCTTACGTCTTTTACTGCGCGCTCCATAGGATTCCCCCCCCCCCCTCTATTAATTGGTTTGGTCCAATCACAGCAATGGGAAATCTTATACAGTTCTTATTATGTTTCAGTAGATTTTAAAGAAATGTAAATCTTGATCCATATTCTGCTGCACTACAATATGGAAGTACATGGAGATTTTGCACATGATCTGTCACAATGTGCCATTGGAATATTGTAACCCCCAGGCTGTCATGGCAACTTATTATTGCTCCCTGATGACATCCCGTTACATGCCGACAGCAGCTTTGCCAGTGGAATGTAAAGGGTTAACAGCCGTGATTGGTGCCAGCAACAATTGTGGGTGTTTTCTGCATTTTGCAGCAAACTCTAAGTGTCCAGAAAGAGGCATGATGTCCAGGATGTGGTTTGGGTCGTGGCCAGGGTGTGTCTAAAGCCACAGCAGAAAAGTTGGGAGGTATGGATGTGTGAGGGTCAGAGTTGTCTGGCCTGCAGTCTGCTCATGTGGTGGATCTGGTCTAGGTCTGGAGATGTCTGAGGGGCAGATGGTCAGAGTTGTCTGGTCTGCAGTCTGCTCATGTGGTGGATGTCTGGGTCTGGGATGTATGAGAGGCGATGGGCAGAATGGTCAGAGTTGTCTGGCATGCAGTCTGAATCATGTGGTGGATGTCTGGGTCTGGAGATGTTGGAGGGCAGATGGTCAGAGTTGCTGGCCTGCAGGATGCTCATGTGGTGGCATGTCCGGAGTCTGACGAGATGTATGAGGAAAAGATGGCAGAGTTGTCTGGGCCTGCAGTCTGCTCATGTGGGGATGTTGGGTCTGGAGATGTCTAGGGGTGATGGTAGAGTTGTCTGGCTGCAGTCTGCCTCAGTGGTGGATCGGTATTAGGTATGGAGTGTCTAGGGGAAGATGGGTCTCGGAAGTTTACGGGCCTGCGTTATGCTCCATGTGTGATGTATGGGTCTGGCGAGAGTCTAGGGGGCAGATGGTCAGAGTTGCCTGCCTGCAGTAGTCATGGTTGGTGGATGTCGGTCTGGAGATGTCGAGCGGAAGTGCGTCAGAGGTGTCTGGTCTGCAGTTGCTCATGTGGTGGATCGGTATAGGTCTGGAGAGTCTGAGGGGCAGATGGTCAGAGTGTCTGCCGGCAGGTCTGCTTAATGTGGTGGATGTATGGGTTCTGGAGAGTATGGGGGAGGATGGTCAGAGTTGTCTGGCCTGCGTAGAATCATGTGGTGGATGTCTGGGTCTGGAGGAGCTGAGGGAGAGTGGTCAGAGTTGTCGGCCTGAAGTCTGGCTCATGTGGTGAATTCTGGGTTCTGGAGATGTCTAGGGTAGATGGTCAGAGTTGTCTGGCTGCAGTCTGCTCATTGGGTGAATGGCTGGGTTGGGAGATGTCTGAGGGGTTAGATGTCAGAGTTGTCTGGACTGCAGTCGCAATGCGGTGAATGGCTGGTATGCTAGATGTCTAGGGGCCAGATGGTCAGAGTTGTCTGCCTGCAGCTGCTCATGTGGTGGATGCTTGGGTCTGGAGATGGCTTGGAGGGGCGATGGAAGCGTTGCCTGCCCTGCAGTCTGCTCATGTGGTGGATGTCTGGGTATGGAATGGTATGAGGGGGAAGATGGTCGAGCTGTCTGGCATTGCAGTTGCTCATGTGGTGGATGTATGGGTATGGAGATGTCTGAGGGGTAGATGGTCAGAGTTGTATGGCCTGCGTTGCCTATGTGGTGAATCTGGTCTAGGTCTGGAGATGTATGAGGGGCAGATGGTAGAGTTGTCTGGCTGCAGTCCTGCTCATGTGGTGAATGGCTGGGTCTGGAGATGTCTGAGGGCCAGATGGTCGGGGGGGAGTTGTCGGCCTGGGCAGTTGATCATGTGGTGAATGGCCTGGGTCTGGAGATGCTGAGGGGTAGATGGTCAGAGTTGTCTGCTACAGTGCTCATGTGCGTGAATGTGGGTCTGGAGAGTTAGGGGCAGATGGTCAGAGTTGTCTGGCCCGCAGTAGGCTCATGTGGTGGATGTCTGGGTCTGGAGATGTTGAGGGGCAGATGGTCAGAGTTCAGAGTTGTTGGCCTCAGTCTGCTCATGTGGTGGCTGTTGAGATGTCTGAGGGCAGATGGTCAGACTTGTTGGTCTGCCAGTATGCTCATGTGTGGATGTCTGGGGTCTGGAGATGTCGGGGCAGATGGTCAGAGTGGTCTGCCTACAGTGCTCATGTGGGGGATTGTCTGGGTCTGGAGATGTCTAGGGGCTGATGGTCAGAAATTGTCGGACTGCAGTCTGCTCATGGTGGATGTCTGGGTTGGAGAGTCTGAGGGGCAGATGGCAGAGTTGATCTGGACTGCAGCTGCTCATGTGGTGGATGCTGGTCTGGGATTTGAGGGGCAGATGGTCAGAGTTGTCTGGCCTGCAGTCTGCTCATGTGGTGGATCTGGTCTAGGTCTGGAGATTTCTAGCGGTAGATGGTCAGAATTGTGTCGGCCTTGCAGTATGTCATGTGGTGCTATGGTTCTGGGTCTGGAGATTTCTCGGGCAGTGTCAAGAGTGCGGCCTACAGTCTGATCATGTGGGGATCTGGTCTAGGTGGGAGATGTATAGGGGCAGATGGTCAGAGTTGTCTGGCCTGCAGTCTGTTCAGTGGTGGATGTCTGGATCTGGAGATGTCTAGGGGCAGATGGTCAGAGTTGTTGGCCTGCAGTCTGCTTTTTTTTTTTCCATATGGTGGATCTGTCTAGGTCCTGGAGATGTCTAGGGGCAGATGTCGAGTTGTATGGTCGGCGTTGCTCATGTGCGTGGAGTGTCTTGGGTCTGGAGATGTATGAGGACCAGATTGGTCAGAGTTGTCGGCCGCAAGTATGCTCATGTGGGATGGATGTCTGGGTTGGAAGATGTCAGGGCTGATGGTCAGAGTTGTCTGGCCTGCAGTCTGCTCAGTGGTGGTCTGGTATAGGCTGGAGTTGTCTGAGGGGCCGATGGTTCGGGTGCTGGCTGCAGCTGCTCATGTGGTGATGTCTGGGTATGGAGATGTCTAGGGGCGCTGATGGTCAGAGTGTTATCTGGCCGCAGTCTGCCTCATGTGGTGGATGTCTAGGTCTGGAGATGTGAGGGCCAGAGGTCAGAGTGTCTGGCATTGCAGTATGCTAATGTGGTGGATTTCTGGTTCTGGAGATGTCTGAGGGCAGCGATGGTCAGAGTGCTGGCCTGCAGTCTCTATGTGGTGGTTCTGGTCTAGGTCTGGAGATTTCTAGGGGCAGCTGGTCAGAGTGGCTGGTCTGCAGTCTGTCATGTGGTGGAGTCGGGGTCTGGAGTGTTGAGGGGCAGATGGTCGAGTTGATGGCCTGGCAGCCTGCTAATGTGGTGTTCTGGTTCTAGGTCATGGAGATGTCTAGGGGCAGATGGTCAGAGTTGTCCAGTCTGTAGTTTTTGATCATGTGGTGGATGCCGGGTCTGGAGATGTATAGGGGCAGATGGTTCAGAGTTGTCCAGTCGCAGCTGCTCCATGTGGTGGATGTGGGAGGAGGTCTATGGCAGAATGGGCGAGTTGTCTGGCCTGCAGTATGACCATGTGGTGGATGTCTAGGTCTGGAGATGTCTGAGGCCAGATGGTAAGAGTTGTTGGCATGCAGCTGCTCATGTGGGGGATATGGCGGGTCTGAAGATGTTCTAGGGCAGAGGGCAGAGGTAGGGTCTGGCCTGCAGTCTGCTCAATGTGTGCTTCTGTTGGGTTCTGGAGATTTTAGGGGCAGATGGTCAGAGTTGTCTGGGCCTTTGCAGTCTGCTCATGTGGTGCTTCTGGTCTGGGTTGGGAGGATTTCAGGGGAGATGGTCAGAGTTGTCTGGCTACAGTTGCTCATGTGGTGGATTGGTTAGGTCTGGAGATGTCTAGGGGGCAGATGTCAGAGTTGTTGCCTGCAGTTCTGCTCATGTGGTGCTTCTGGTCTGGGTCTGGAGATTTCTAGGGCAGATGGTCAGAGTGTATGGGCCTACATAGCTCGTGTGGTGGTGGATATGGTCTAGGTATGGAGATTTAGCGGCAGATTTGTCCAGCATTGTCGGGCGCCTGCAGTGGCTCATTGTGGGTTCTGGGTCTGGGTATGGAGATTCTAGGGGGCAGATGGTCAGAGTGACTGGCCTACAGTCTGCTCATGTCGGTGGAATCTGGTCTAGGTCCTGGAGATGTCTGGGGCAGAGGGTCAGAGTTTGTCTGGCTGCGTCTGCTCATGTGGTGGAATATGGTCTAGGTTGGAGGAGGTTAGGGCAGATGGTCAGAGTTGTCTGGTAGCAGTCTGCTAATGTGGTGGATGTCTGGGCGAGATGTCTAGGGGGATGGTCAGAGTTGTCTGGCCCTGCAGTCGCTCATGTGGTGGATGTCTGGGTATGGAGATGTCTAGGGGCTGATGGTCAGAGTTTGCGGGCTGCAGTCTGCTCATGTGGGGGATCCTAGTTAGGTCTATGGAGATGTCTGAGGGGAAGTGGTCAGAGTTGTTATGTTGCAGTCTGCTCATGTGGTGGATGTCTGGGTCTGGAGATGTCTAGGGGTGATGGTCAGAATTGTCTGGCCTGCAGTTGCTCATGTGGTGGATGTCTAGGTCTGGAGATGTCTGAGGGCCAGATGGTCAGAGTTGTCTGGCCTGCAGGATGCTCATGTGGTGGATGTCTAGGTCTGGAGATGTCTGAGGGCCAGATGGTCAGGTTGTCTGGCCTGCAGTCTGCTCATGTGGTGGATGTCTGGAGATGTCTGAGGGGCAGATGGTCAGAGTTGTCTGGCAGCAGTCTGCTCTGTGGTGGATGTCTGGGTCTGGAGAGGTCTAGGAGGCGGATGTTCAGAGTTGTATGGCCTACAGTCTGCTTCATTGTGATGTTAGGTCTGGAGAGTATGAGGGCCAGATGGTCAGAGTGGTCTGGCCGCAGTCTGCCTGCTCATGTGGTGGAGTTAGGTCGAGAGATGGGCTGAGGGGCAGGATGGTCAGAGTTGCTCTGCCTCTGCCAGTCTGATCATGGGTGGAGTCGGAGATGTCTGAGGGGCAGATGGTCAGGTTGTCTGGTCTGCAGTCTGATCATGTGGTGGATCTGGTCTAGGTCTGGAGATGTCTAGGGGCAGATGGTCAGAGTTGTCTGGCCTGCAGTCTGCTCATGTGGTGGATCTTGTCTAGGTCTGGAGATCTCTAGGGGCAGATGGTCAGAGTTGTCTGGGCCTGCAGACTGCTCATGCTGTGGATTTCGGGTCTTCTGGAGAGTCTGAGGGGCAAGATGTCAGAGTTGACGGACTGCGTCTCCTCATGTGGTGGGTCTGGTCTAGGTCTGGGAGATTTCTAGGGGAGATTGGTCAGAGTTTGTCTGCGTTGCAGTCTCCTCAGTGTGTGGATGTCTGGGTCTGGAGAGTCGAGGGGCAGATGGTTCAGAGTTGACATGGCCTGCAGCCTTGCTCATGTGGTGGGGTTCTGGTCTAGGTCTGGAGATGCTAGGGGCAGGATGGTCATAGTTGTCTGCCTGCAGTCTGCTTATGTGGTGGATCTGGTCTCGGTCTGGAGATGTCTGAGGGGCAGATGGTCAGAGTTGTCCAGTCTGTAGTCTGCTCATGGGATGGATGTCTGGGTTCTGGAGATGTCTAGGGGCAGATGGTCAGAGTTGTCCAGTCTGCAGTCTGCTCATGTGGTGGAATGGCGGGTTCTGGAGAAGGTCTGAGGGGAAGATGGTCGAGTTGTTCTGGCCCTGCAGTCTGCTATGTGGTGGAATGGCGGGGCTGGAGATTGTCCTTTTAGGGGGGGAGATGGGCGAGTTGCTGGCCTGCAGTCTGGCTCATGTGGTGGATGTCTAGGTCTGGAGATGTCTGAGGGCCAGATGGTCAGAAGTTTCTGGCCTGCAGTCTGCTCATGTGGTGGTGGCCAGGTTGGAGATGTATGAGGGCCAATGGTAAGAGTTGTCTGGCCTGCAGTCTGCTCAGTTGGATGGATGTATGGGGTCTGGAGATGTATGAGGGGCAGATGCGTTCAGGTTGTTGGCCTGTAGTCTGCTTCATGTGGTGGAGTCTGGGTCTGGAGGAGATGTCTGAGGGGAAGGATGGTCAGAGTTGTTGGCAGCTGCAGTCTGCTCATGTGAGTGTGGATTCTGCGTCTAGGTCTGGAATGATTTCTAGCGGTTAGATGGTACGATTGTTGGCTGCAGTCTGCTCATGTGGTGCTTATGTCTGGGTCCTGGAGGATTCGGGGCAGATGTCAGAGTTGTTGGCCTAAAGTCGCTCATGTGGTTGCTTCTGGTTGGGTCGGGGGATTTCTAGGCAGTGGTCAGAGTTGTTCAGGGCCGCAGTTGCAATGTGGTGCTTTGGTCTGGGTCTGGAGATTCTAGGGAAGATGGTCAGAGTTGTCTGGCCTACGTCTGATAAGTGGGGGATATGGTCTAGGTATGGCGATTGTCTAGGGGCAGATGGTCAGAGTTGTATGGCCTGCAGTCTGATCATGGTGGTGGAGTCTGGGTCTGGAGATGTTGAGGGGAGATGGTCAGAGTGTCGGGCATGCAGTCTGCTCATGTGGTGGGATGTCTGGGTATGGAGATGGATGAGACCAGATGGTCAGAGTTGTCTGGACTCTGCAGTCTGATCCTGTGGTGGATGTTCGGGTCGGGAAGTGTCTGAGGGGAGCTGGTAAGAGTTGCCGGCCTGCAGTCTGCTCATGTGGTGGTTCTGGTCTAGGTCTGGAGATTTCTAGGGCCAGCTGGTCAGAGTTGTCTGGCCTGCAGTCTGCTCATGTGGTGGATGTCTGGGTCTGGAGATGTCTGAGGGGCAGATGGTCAGAGTGTTGTCTGATTTGCAGTCTGCTCATGTGGTGGATGTCTGGGTCTGGAGATGTCTAGGGGCTGATGGTCAGAGTTTGTCTGGCTACAGTTCTGCTCATGTGTGGATGTCTAGGTATGGAGATGTCTGGGGCCAGATGGTTCACAAATTGTCTGGCCTGCAGTATGCTATGTGGTGTGAGTCTAGGTCTGGAGATGTGAGGGGCAACGATGGTCAGGCGTTGTCTGCATCTGCAGTCTGCTCATGGTGGGAGTCTGGAGATGTCTTGAGGTGGCAGATGGTCAGAGTTGTTGGCTGAGTTGATATGTGGTGGATTGGTCTAGGTCTGGAGATGATAGGGGCAATGGTCAGAGTTGTCTGGCTGCAGTCTGTATGTGGTGGTTGGTCTAGGTCTTGAGATTCTAGGGCAGAGATGGTCAGAGTGTCTGGTCTGCAGTCTGCTCAGTGGTGGAGTTGGTCTGGAGAGGATCTGAGGGGAAGATGGTAGAGTTGCATGGCCTGCAGCTGCTCAGTGGGGTTCTGGTCTTAGGTCTGGAGATGTCTAGGGGGAGATGGCAGAGTTGTTTGGCTGCAGTCGCTTTATTGTGGTGGATATGGGTCTCGGTAGGAGAGCTGTCGAGGGGGCAGATGGCAGGATGGTCCAGTCTTGTCGTCTGATCATGTTGGTGGATGTCTGGGGTAGCGAGTGTCTTGGGGCAGATGGTCGAGTTGTCCAGTCTGCAAGTATGCTATGTGGTGGATGTCCGGGTTACTGGAGAGTCTGAGGGGCAGATGTCAGACATGTATGGCCTGCAGTCTGACTCATGTGGTGGATGGCGGGGTGAAGATCTAGGGAGCAGAATGGGCAGAGTGTTGGCTTGCAGTCTGATCTTGTGGTGGATGTCTAGGTCTGGAGATGCTGAGGGCAGATGGTCAGAGACTTCGCGCTGCCAGTTGCTATGTGGTGGTATTGTCCAGGTCTGGAGAGTCGGTATGGGCCAGTGGTCAGAGTTGTTGGCCGCAGTCTGTCATTGGGGATGTCTGGGTTGGAGATTGGTCTGAGGGGCAATGGTCAGAGTGTCTGGCCTGTAGCTGCCTATTGTGGATGGCTGTCGTGGGTCTGGAGATGTCTGTGGCAGATGGTAAGAGTGGTTGTCGGCCTTGCAGTATGTCTCATGTGCGGATCTGGTCTAGGTCTGGGAGATTTTAGCGGCAGAGTGTCAGAATGATCTGGCCCGTAGTCTGCTCATGTTGGGGTGCTCTGGTCTGGGTCTGGAGATTTAGGGGCAATGTGTCAGAGTTGTCGGCCTACAGTTGTCATGTGGGCTTCTAGGTCTGGGTGGAGATTTTAGGGCAGATGGTCAGAGTGTCGGCTGACGTCGCTCAGTGGTGTTTGGTATGGGTCTGGAGTTTCTAGGGGAGATGGTTCAGATGTCGTAGGCCTACAGTCGTCATGTGGGGATCTGGTCTAGGTCTGGAGATTTCTAGGGGCAGATGGTCAGAGTTGTCGGCCTGACAGTCTGCTCATGTGGTGGATGTCTGGGTCGGAGATGTTTGAGGGAGCAGATGTCAGAGTTTGTCTGGCCTGCGTCTGCTCATGTGGTGGATGTTGGGTCTAGAGATGTCTAGGGGTAGATGGCAGGGTGTCTGGCCTGCAGTTCGGCTTCTAGTGTGGGGATGTCTGGGTATGGAGATGTTAGGGGCTGATGGTAAGAGTGTTTGGCTGCAGTCACTGACTCTGTGGTGGATGATTAGGGTTGGAGATGTTGAGGGCCAGATGGTCAGAGTTGTTGCCTGCAGTTCTGCTCATGTGGTGGATGCTGGGTCTGGAGATGTCTGAGGGGCAGATGGTCAGAGTTGTCTGGCCCTGCAGTCTGCTCATGTGGTGGATGTCGGGTCTGGAGATGTTGAGGGCAGCCAGAGGTACAGAGTTGTCTGGCATGCATTCGGCTAATGTGGTGCGTTATGGTCTGGGTTACTGGAGCATTTCTGGGGCAGATGGTCAGAGTGTCTGGTTGCAGTGTCAGTGGTGGATTCTGGGTCTGGAGATGTCTAGGGGACTTGATGGTCAGAGTTTGCTGGTCTGCAGTTGCTCATGTGGTGGATGTCTGGGTCTGGAGATGTTCAGGGGCATGGGTAGAGTTTGTCTGGCTACAGTCTGACCTCATGTGGGGGTGTTGGATGTTGAGGGCAGATGGTCACAGGTGTCTGGGCCGTGCAGTCTGCTCATGGTTGATCTGTTCGGTCTGAGATGTCTAGGGGCAGATGGTCAGATGTTGTCTGGACCTTGCAGTCTGCTATGTGGTGGCTGGTATAGGTCTGTGAGATTTCTAGGGCAGATGGTCAGAGTTGTCTGGCCTCTCAGCTGACTGTGGTGGTGGGGTCTGTTAGGTATGAGATTTCTAGGGGCATGATGGTCAGAGTGGTTCTGGCCTGCAGTATGCTAATGTGCGTGGATGTCTGGGTTGGAGAATCTGAGGGGCAGATGGCCAGAGTGCATGGCCTGCAGGCCCGCTTATGTGGTAGGTTGCTGGGTCTAGGTTGGAGAAGTCTGGGGGCGATGGTCAGAGTTGTCCAGTCTGTAGTCTACTCTGTGGTGGATGTCCGGGCTGGAGAGATGTCTAGGGAGATGGTCAGAGTTTCCAGTATTAGAGTCATGCTCATGTGGTGGATGTCAGGGTCTGGAGATGTTAGGAGCAGGATGGGCAAGGTGTCTGCTGCAGTCTGCTCATGTTGGTGTTCTGTTAGGTCTGGAGATGTTTGAGGGGCAGATGGTCAGAGTTGTCTGGCCTGCAGTCTGCTCATGTGGTGGTTCTGGTCTAGGTCTGGAGATGTATGAGGGGCAGATGGGCAGAGTTGTCTGGCCTTCAGGCTGCTCATGTGGTGGATGTCCGGGTCTGGAGATGTCTGAGGGGCAGATGGTCAGAGTTGTCTGGCCTGCAGTCTGCTCATGTGGTGGATCTGGTCTAGGTCTGGAGATGTCTAGGGGCAGAATGCTGGTGGTGCGATGCATGGAGCCGGTCACTGGATGGCACGTTGTGCTCTCTGGATCAGGCGCTGGTAGATGCATTTAGTCTTCATGCCATACACGATGGGATTCATTGCTGGTGGTAACAAGAAGTGCAGATAGGCCAGGGGGACATGTATAAAGGGGTTCCGGTTATCTCCAAATCTGTTAATCATGGACAGACTGATCATGGGGCTGTAGAATAATAGGACTACAACAATATGAGACACACAGCGGTGGAAGACTTTATAACGCTCGGAGGCTGAGGCCAGGCCACACACAGCCCTCAGAATGAAGATGTAGGAAAGAGTGATGAGAAGGGCATCCAGGCCCATGGTGGATAAAACTGCAAATACACTGTACACACTATGGGCTGATAGCTGCGAGCAGATGAGCCTCGAGACATCTGGGTGGAGGCAGAAGGCATGGGACAGTGTGTGACCTCTACACAGACTGGAGCCACGCAACATCAACGGGATTGGAAAAATGACAGCCACTGCCCGGCAAACCATGAGCAGCCCCAACCTGCTGGTGAGGTCCCTGGTGAGAAGAGACGAGTAGCGCAGAGGATTGCAGATGGCCACAAGTCTGTCATAGGCCATGGTCAGAAGGACAGAAGATTCCATGACGGACAAGGAGTGGATGAAGAACATCTGGAGGAGACATGGGGGTAGATGAAGCCTCAGAAACTGCAGGCAGAAGACTCCTACCACTGTGGGAAGCGTGGCCAGGGACAAGCCCATGTCTGTGAGGGCCAACATGGAGACCAGGTCATACATTGGCGTCTGCAGAGACTCATCCGTCCTAATGATGAAGAACAAGATGCTGTTCCCAATCAAGGACATCAAGTAGAGGACACAGACTGCGAGCAATATCCAGGGGTAGAAGTCCTCCAGACCCGGAATCCCCACCAAGGTCAGGACTTGGCCACTATCCGTAGTGTTCACTGAGGACATATTTCTGCGGGACACAATTACACCGACCGTTAATACAAATCAAGGACTTTATCACTTTATAGACAAAAAACATAAATGAAAGAGTCAGTGCTGGTCGTGTCACCACAATAATATCATCCTCCAGCCTCTGATGTCATCCATCTCCCTCTGTGATGTCATCCTCCAGCAGCTGTGATGTCATCCATCTGCCTCTGTGATGTCATCCGAGATGGAGATCCTCTGTGATGTCATCCTCCAGCTTCTGTGATGTCATCCATCTCCCTCTGGGGGGAGACACATGCAGGATATCGGGCGAGGATCTTTAGTGCTGTCCTGCACACGCGCATTATATCACGGACAATGCACTTACATGCACGGAAGAAGAAAGGTGAAAACTCCGGGGACACTGAGCGGGGAGGAAGCGACACATGCAGGATATCGGGCGCAGGATCTAGTGACTCCCCAACAGCGCATTATACACGGCAATGCCTTATACATGCACCAGGAAGAAGAAGGTGAACTCGGGGACCTGAGCGGGAAGTGACACATGCAGATATCGGGCGCAGGATCTTAGTGACTCCCCCACAGTCGCATTATCACGGACAATGCACTACATGCACAGGAAGAGAGAAGTGAACTCCAGGGACCTGACGGGGAAGCCACACATGCAGGATATGGCGTGCAGGTCTTAGTGACTCCCGACAGGCACATTATACACGGACATGCACTTACATGCACCAGGAAGAAGAAGGTGAACTCAGGGACCTGAGCGGGAAGTCGACACATGCAGGATATCGGGTGCAGGATCTAGTGACGCCATACACAGCGCATTATACACGACATGCACTTTACATGCACCAGGAGAAGGGTGAACTCCGGGACCTGAGCGGGGAAGTGACACATGCAGGATATCGGTGCGCAGGATACTTAGTGACTCCCCGCACAGCGCATTATACCTGACAATGCACTACATGCACCAGGAAGAAGGTGAACTCCAGGGACCTGACGGGGAAGGACACATGCAGGATATCGGTGCACGATTTAGTGACTCCCCGCCACACGCGCATTAGACCCGGACAATGCAACTACATGCACCAGGAAGAAGAAGGTGAACTCCGGACCTGAGCGGGGGGAGCGACACAGGCAGATATCGGCGCAGGACTTAGTGACTCCCCGCACAGCGCATTAACACGGACAATGCACTTACATGCACCAGGAAGAAGAGGGAACCCCGGGGACCAAGCGGGGAAGGAACACTGCAGGATATCGGGCGCACGATCTAGTGACTCCCCACAGTCGCATTATACCCGGACAAGCACATACACACCAGAAGAAGAAGTGGTGAACCCCAGGGACCTGAGCGGGGAAGCGACACATGCAGGATATCGGGGCAGGATCTTAGTGACTCCCGCACAGCGCATTATACACGGACAATGCACTTACATGCACCAGGAGAAGAAGGTGAAATCAAGGGACCTGGAGCGGGGAAGTGACCATGCGGATATCGGGTGCAGATCTTATTGACTCAACACACGCGCATTATAAATGGACATGCACTTACATGCACCAGGAAGAAGAAGGTGAACTCCGGGACCGAGCGGAAGGGAAACATGGCAGAATATCGGCGCAGGATCTTAGGACTCCCCGCCACAGCGCATTCTACACGCGGACAATGCAACTTACAGCCCCAGGAAAAGAAGAAGGTGAAACTACGGGGACTGAGCGGGGAAGTGGCACATGCCGGGATATCAGCGCCAGATCTTAGTGATCCCGCACGCGCATTATACATGGACAATTGCACTTACAGGCACCAGGAAGAGAGGTTGCACTCGGGGACGTGAGCGGGAAGTGAACCACATGCAGGATATCGGGAGCACGATCTTAGTGACTCCTCCGCACAGGGGCATTATTACAACGGACCCAATGCACTACATGCCACCAGGGAAGAAGAAGGTGAACTCCCGGGACATGAGCGGGGAAGGCCACATGCAGGAATTATCGGGTGCAGGGATCTTAGTGACTCCCCGCACAGCGATTATACACGGACCATGCCTTCCCTGCACCGGCCAGGCGGCGGTGAATCCCGGGACTGCGCGGGGAAGTTCAGTGCCCATGCGGATTATCGGGCGCGGGATCTTAGTGACTCCCCGCCAGCCCGTTAGCCCTACGTGCACCCATGCAGCTTTCATTACAAGCCCCGACGAACCGATTTTTTTTCATTGCGTCCGCCCCCACTCTCTGTGCAGACATGCTCGACTGGAGGAAGCGGTACACATGCCGGACTGACTGCTGTGTGCACGTGTGCCCTGTACGCTGATTGGGTGATTGCTTTCCGGAGCAAGCGCAGTTATGACAGAGCCCATGCACTTAACCATGCCCACTGGAAGGGAGCGTAAGGGTGAGCGACCGGGGCTCGTGACGGCGGGGATCGAATAGGTGAAGTGGCATCTGCACCATGTGTCCTACGGTATTATATTACTAGTATCATATGCGCAGGATCGATTATGTAGCTGAATTCATCTGCTCATGTGGAAACAGTTGTGCTATACTGACTACTCGCGGAGGCTGTATGCACACACGACCATGCTAACACTAGGTTCACTGATAGTTGCAGGTGTGCGATACTCTGCCTTTTGCGGTCATAGGGCCTGAGAGGTGGAAGAGACATTCTGCAGGAACGGTGCGCAAGGATTCTTTTTCCTTAGTGAAGTCCACTCCACTTCGATATTCACCGTGCTATTATATTATTCCCTCCACGCGCACATCATTGCAACCCTAAACCTTCAACGACGGGAAGATCCCGAAGGAAGGGAACTTCCCGGGCAACTCTGAGTTTAGGGTTTGCGTCAATTGTTAGACAAATGCGGTATCGTGTTCCTTTTTCGTGCCCCAGTGATCTTAGTGTATCTTTATTCCTCGATCACAGTGCATCTATTACACGGACAATGCACTTACAATTGCACAAGGAAGTAAGAGGGAAATCCGGGGACCTGAGCGGGGAGGACGAGGACACATGCCAGGAATATCGGGACACGCAGCATCTTAGTGACTCCCCGAACACAGCGCATTATACACGGGACAATGCATTACATGCACCAGGAAGAGGAAGAAGAAGGTGAACTCCGGGGACCTGATCGGGGAAGCGACACAGCAGGAATCGGGTTTGGAGGATCTTTAGTGACTCCCCGACAAAGCGGCAATTATACACGACAATTGCACTTACATGCACCAGGAAGAAGAGGTGAAAATCCGGGGACCTGAGCAGGGAAGCGAAACATGCAGGATATCGGGCGTGAACGATCTTAGTGACTCCCCGCAACCGCCGCTATACCCGGACAATGACAACTACATGCCGGAAAGAAGAAGGTGAACTCCAGGGACCTGAGCAGGGGAAGCGAAAACATGCAGGATATAGGTGCACGATATTAGTGACCTACCCGCACGCGCATATACAACGGACAATTGCAATTTACATGCACCAGGATGAACGAAGAGGTGAACTCCGGGGACCTTGAGGCGGGGAAGCGACACATGCAGGATATCGGGCGGGATCTAGTGAAATCCCCGAACAGCGCATTATACACGGGACAATGCACTTACATGCACCAGGAAGACGATGGTGAACTCCGGGGACCCTGAGTGGGGAAAGCGAAACGATGCAGGATTATCGGGCGCAGGATTTTAAGTGAATCCCGCACGCGATTATACACCGGACATGCACTTCATGCACCAGGGAAGAAGAAAGGTGAACCGGGGACCTGAGGGGGGGAGAGACACATGCGGATATCAGGTTGCACGATCTGAGTTTACTCCCCGCACAGCGCATTATACACATGCAGGATATACGGCGCAGGATCTTAGTGATCCCCCCAAGCGCATTATACACGGACAATGCACTACCTGCACCAGAAGAAGAAGGTGAACTCCGGGGTCCTGAGGCAGGGAAGAGGGGGGGGTGTGGGGGTGGGGGGACAAGACAGGATATTGGGTGAGGATCTTAGTGACTCCCGACAGGAAGTATACACGGACAATTTGCACTTACAAGCACCAGGAAGAAGGTGACCTCCAGGGACCGCGGGGGAAGCGACATGCAGGATATTGGTGCGCAGAATCGTAGTGACTCCCCGCCCAGCGCATTATACACGGACAATGCCCACTTTTACATTGCACCAGGAAGAAGGTGAACTCCAGGGACTGAGCGGGGCAGCGGACCATGCCGGTATCGGGTGCAGAACTCTTAGTGACTCCGCACAGCGCATTATACACGACAATTGCATTAATTGCACCAGGAAGAAGAAGGTGAGACTCCAGGGACTGAGCGGGGAAATGACACATGAAGGATATCGGGCGCAGGTTTAGTGACTCCTGCACAGTGCATTACACGGACATGCACTTAATACACCCAGGAAGAAGAAGGTGAACTCGGGGGACCTGAGCGGGGGGAGGATGGGAAGCGACACATGCAGGATATCGGGCGCAGGATCTTAGTGAATCCCTGCACAGTGCATTATACACGGACAAGGCCCACTTACATTACCACCAGGAGAGAAGAAGGTGAACTCCGGGGAACTGAGCGGGGAAGAGGAACATGCAGGATATTCCGGTGCACGATCGGAGTACTCCCCGCACACAGCGCCCACAGCGCTTATACCATGCAGGATATCCGGCGCAGGATCTTAGTGACTCACCGCACAGGCGCATATACACGGGACAATGGCACTTACATGCACAGGAAAGAAGAAGGTGAAACTCAGGGGTCCTGAGCAGGAGGGTGGAGGAAGAGACACATGCAGGATATGGGGGGCCGGATCTTAGTGACTCCCCGCACGTGCAATATTACACGGGACAATGCACTTACATGCACCAGGAAAGGTGAAGGTGAATCAGGGACCGAGCGGGGAGGAGGAGGGAAGCGACACATGCAGGATATTGGGCGCAGAATCTTAGTGAACTCCCCGCACGCGCAAATTATACCGGACAATGCACTTACATGCACCAGGAGAGGTGAACTACAGGGACCTGAGCGGGGAGGAAGCGACACTGCAGGATATCGGTGTTGCTGCAGACTCTTAGTGAATCCCCGCACAGAGCATTAACCGGACAATGCAATTCCATGAACCAGGAAGCAGAAGGGGGAACTCCAGGGACCTGAGCGGGAAGTGACACATGGGAAGGAGATCGGGCGAGGATCGGACTCCCTGCAACAGTGCTTACACGGACAATGCACTTAAATACCAAAGGAAGCGAAGGTGAAATCCGGGGACCTGAGCGGGGGGAAGCGAACCAGCAGGGATATCGGGCGCAGGATCTTAGTGACTCCCTGCCCCGGGCATTATACCACGGACAAGTGCACTTAAATACACCAGGAAGAAGACGGTGAACTCCGGGACCTGAGAGGGGAAGCGACACATTGCAGGATGATCGGGGGCAGGATCTTGTGACTCCCCGCACACAGAGCATTATACACGGCCAATTCATTACATGCCCAGGAAGACGAGGTGAACTCCGGGGACCTGCGCGGGAAGCGGACACATGCGAGGATATCGGCGCAGGGATTTAGTGACTCACAGCCCAGCCGCTTATACACGGACAATGCACTTACATGCACCAGGAAGAAAGAAGGTGAACTCCTGGGACCTGAGCGGGAAAGAGCGACACAGGCAGGAGGAGGATATCGGGGTGGGGTTGCAGGATCTTTAGTGACTCCACGCAAAGCGCATATACACGGACAATTGCACTAACATTGCCACCAGGAAGAAGAAGGTGAACTCCCGGGGACCGGAGCAGGGAAGCGAAACATGCAGGAGTATCGGGTGAACGATCTTAGTTACTCCCCGCCACAGCGCATTATACACGGGACAATGCACGTACACATGCACAGGAAGAAGAGCGTGAACTCCAGGGACCTGAGCAGGGAAGCGAAACATGACAGGATATCGTTGCGTGCACGATATAGTTATCCCGCACAGCGCATTATACACGGACAATGCACTCATGACCCAGGCATAAAGAGATTGAAAGAAGAAGGTGAAATCCGGGGACCTGAGCGGGAAGGGGCAAGCGACACATGCTAGGATATCGGGCGCCGGATCTTAGGACTCCCGCACAGCGCACTTATACACGGACAATGCACTTACTGCACCAGGTAGCAGAAGGTGAACTCCGGGGCCTGAGCGGGGAAGCGACACATGCAGGATATCGGGCGCAGGGACCTTAGGACTCCCCGCACAGCGCATTATACACGACAATGCACTACATGGCACCAGGAAGAAGAAGGTGAAATCCGGGACCTGAGCGGGACAGGGACCACATGAGGGTATCGGATGCACGAATTAGTGACTCCCCGCACAGCGCATTATACACGGACAAGCACTTACATGCACAGGATGAAAGGAAGAAGGTGAAGTGAAAGGACGGGACTGCGCGGGGAGGGAGCGACACATGCAGGATATCGGGCGCAGGATCTTAGTGACTCCGCGCACAGCGCATTATACACGGACCAATGACCACTTACATGCACCAGGAAGAAGATGGTGAACTCCGGGGACCTGAGTGGGGAAAGCGGACACATGCAGGATATCGGGCGCAGGATCTTAGTGACTACCTGCACAGCGCCTTATACACGGAAATGCACTTACATTGCACCAGGAGAAGAAGGTGAACTCCGGGGACCTGAGCGGGGAGGAAGAGACACAGAGGATATCAGGTGCACGATCTTAGTTACTCCCCGCACAGGCATTATACACATGAAGGAATCGGCGCAGGATCTAGTGACTCCCCGCACAGCGCATTATACATGGCAATGCACTTACATGCACCAGGAAAGAAGGAGGTGAACTCCGAGGGCATGGCAGGAAGCGACACATGCAGGATATTGGGGCCAAGGATATTAGTGACTCCCCACAGGCATTATACACGGGACCAATGCACTACATGCACCAGGAAAGAGGTGAACTCCAGGGACCTGAGCGGGGAAAGCGACACATGCAGGATATGGGCGCAGATCTTAGTGACTCCCCGCACAGAGCATTATAACGGACAATGCACTTACCATGCACCAGGAAAGAAGGTGAACTCCAGGAACTGAGCAGGGGAGAAGCGACACATGCAGGATATCGGGCGCAGAATTTAGTGACTCCCCGCACAGCGAATATACACGGACCAATGCACTTACATGCAACAGGAAGAGAAGGTGAACTCCCAGGGACCTGAGGGGGAAGTGACACATGAAGGATATCGGGCTCAGGATCTTAGGGACTCCGCCACAGCGCATTATACCGGACAATGCACTACATGCACCAGGAAGAAGAAGGTGAACTCAGGGACCTGAGCGGGGAAGTGACACATGCAGGATACTGCGCAGGGTGGGATCTTAGTGATCCCGCACAGCGCATTATACACAGGACAATGCACTTACAGAAAGGAAAGAAGAAGGTGAACTCCGGGGGACCTGAGGGGGAAAGAACAATGCAGGATATCGGGCGCAGGATCTTAGTGACTCCACGCACAGGGCATTATACACGGACAATGCACTACATGCACCAGGAAGAAGAAGGTGAACTCCAGGGACCTGAGGGGGAAAGTGACACTGAAGGATATCGGGCGCATGACTTAGTGACTCCCCGCAAGCGCATTTATACACAGACAATGGCACTTACATGGCACCAGGAAGAGGAAGGTTGAACTCGGGGACCTGAAGCGGGGAAGCGACACATGCAGGATATCGGGGGCAGGATCTTAGTTACTCCCCGCACAGTGCATATACATGGACAATGCACTTACATGCACCAGGAAGAAGAAGGTGAACTCCAGGGACCCTGAGCGGGGAAGTGAAAACATGCAGGATTTCGGGAGCGAAGGATCTTTAGTGGACTGACCCGACACAGTGCATTAGTTACAATGGACAATGCACTTAACATGCACCAGGAAGAAGAAGGGAACTCCAGGGGCCTGAGCGGGAAAGTGAACACATCAGGAATCAGGTGACAGGATCATAGTGATCCCTCACAGCGCATTATACATGGACAATGCACTACATGCACCAGGCAGAAGAGGCGAACTCCGGGGGACCTGAGGGGGAAGCGACACATGCAGGATATCGGGACGCAGGATCTTATGACTCCCGCACAGTCGCATTATACACGGACAATGCACTTACATGCACCAGGAAGAAGAAGGTGAACTCCGGGGACCTGAGAGGGGAGCGACACAGGCAGGATATCGGGTGCAGGAATCTTAGTGACTCCACGCACAGCGCTTATACAGGACAATGCACTTACATGACCAGGAAGAGAAGGTGAACTCCAGGGACTGAGCGGGGATGCGACACATGCAAGATATAGGGTGAACGACTTCTAGTGACTCCCCGACAGCGATTATACACGGACAATGCACTACATGCACCAGGAAGAAGAAGGTGAAACTCGGGGACCTGACGGGGGAAGTGACACATGCAGGATATCGGGCGCAGGACTTAGGCTCCCCGCACAGCACATTATACACGGACAAGGCACCTTACATGCACCAGGAAGCGAGAGGTGAACTCCAGGGACCTGAGAGGAAGCGAAACATTGCAGGATATCGGGTGCAGGATCTTAGTGACTCCCCGCACAGCGCATTATCACGGACAATGCACTACATGCACCAGATGAAAGAAGAAGGTGAAATCCGGGGACCTGAGCGGGGAAGCGAACACATGCAGGATATCGGGTGCAGGATCTTAGTGACTCCCCGCACAGCGCATTATACACGGACAATGCAACTTAAGCACCAGATGAAGAAGAAGAAGGTGAACTCCGGGGACCTGAGCGGGGAAGCGACACCTGCAGGATATCGGGCGCAGGATCTTAGTGGACTCCCGCACAGCGCAATATACACGGACAATGCACTTACATGCACACAGGGTAGCAGAAGGGAACTCCGGGGACCTGAGCGGGGAAGCGACACATGCAGGATTATCGGGCGAGGACTTAGTGACTCCCGCACAGCGCATTATACACGGACAATGCACTTACATGCACCAGGAAGGAAGAAGTGAACTCCGGGGAACTGAGCGGGGAAGGAACACTTGCAGGAGTATCGGATTGCACGAACTTAGTGACTCCCCGACACAGCGCATTATACACGGACAATGCCACTTACATGCACAGGATGGAAAGGAGAGGTGAACTCGGGGGAACTGAGACGGGGGATAAGCGACACTGCAGGATATCGGGGCAGGATCTTTAGTGACCCCGCACAGCGCATTTACACGGACAATGCACTTACAGCACCAGGAAGGAAGAAGATGGTGAACTCCGGGGACCCTGAGTGGGGAAGCGACACAGCAGGATAATCGGGCGCAGGATTTAGGACTCCCGGCACAGCGATTATACACGGACAATGCACTTACATGCACCAGGAAGAAGAAGGTGAACTCCGGGGACATGAGCGGGGAACGACCGACGCATGCAGATATTCAGGTGCCGATCTTAGTTAATCCCCGCACAGCGCATATACACATGCAGGATATCCGGCGCAGGATCTTAGTGGACTCCCGCCAGCGGCATTTATACACGGACAATTGCACTACATGCACCAGGAAGAAGAAGGTGTGAACTCAGGGGTCGAGCAGGAAGCGACACATGCAGGAGATTGGGTGCAAGATATTAGTGACTCCCGACACAGTGCATTATACACGGACAAGCACTTACATGCACAGGAAGAAGGTGAACTCAGGGAACTGGAGCGGGAAGCGACACATGCAGGATTTGGGCGCAGAATCTTAGTGACTCCCCGCACAGGCATTATACACGGACAATGCACTTACATGAACCAAGAGAAGAAGGTGAACCCAGGACCTGAGCGGGGAAGCGACACATGACAGAGATATCGGGTGCATGAATCTTAGTGACTCCCCGCACAGCGCATTATACACGGACAATGCAATTACATTGCACCAGGGAAGAAGAGGTGAACCAGGGACCTGAGCGGGAAGTGACACATGAAGGATATCGGGTGCAGGATCTTAGTGACCCCGCACAGTGATTTACAGGACAATGCACTTACATGCACCAGGAAGAAGAGGTGAACTCCGGGGACCTGAGCGGGGGAAGCGACAAAGCAGGATATCGGCGCAGGTCTTAGTGACTCCCGCACAGTGCATTATCACGGACAATGCACTTACAGCCCCAGGAAAAAGAAGGTGAACTCAGGGACTGAGCGGGGAAGTGACCATGCAGGATATCGGTGCACAATTTAGTGACTCCCTGCACAGCGCATTACAAGGACAATGCACTTACCAGCACCAGGAAGAAGAAGGTGAACTCCCGGGGACCTGAGCGGGGAAGCGACACATGCAGGATATCGGGAGCAGGATCTTAGTGCCTCCCGCACACGCGCATATAACGGACAATGCACTTACTGCACCAGGAAGAGAAGGTGAACTCGGGGGACCTGAGCGGGAAGCGAACACATGTAGGATATCGGGTGCAGGATCTTAGTGACTCCCCGCACAGGCATTATACACGGACAATGCACTTACATGCACAGAAGAAGAGGTGAACTCCGGGGCACCTGCGCAGGGAAGCGAAACATGCAAGGATATCGGGGAGTGAACGATCTTAGTGACTCACCGCACAGCGCATTAACACGGACCCAATGCAACTTACATGCACCGAATAAGAAGGTGAACTCCAGGGACCTTGAGCAGGAGGAAGCGAAACAGCAGGATATCGGGTGCACGATAGGACTCCCCGCACAGCGCATTATACACGGACAATGCACTTACATGCACCAGGATGAAAGAGAAGGTTGAAATCCGGGGCCTGAGGGGGAAGCGACACATGCAGGATATCGGGCGCAGGATTTAGTGGACTCCCGCACAGCGCATATACACGGACAATGCACTACATGCACCAGGTAGCAGAAGGTGAACTCCGGGGACCGCGCGGGGAAGCGGACACATGCAGGATATCGGGCGCCGGACCTTAGTGACTCCGCACAGCGCATATACACGGACCAATGCACTTACAGCACCAGGAAGAAGAAGAAGGTTGAACTCCGGGGACCTGAGCAGGGAAGCGAAAACATGCAGGAATCGGGTGAACGATTAGTGACTCCCCGCACAGCGCATTATACACGGACAATGCACTTACATGCACCATGAATAAGAAGGTGAACTCCGGGACCTGAGCGGGAAGCGAACATGCAGGATATCGGTGTGCACGATATTAGGACTCCCCGCACAGCGAATTATACACGGGACAATGCACTTACATGCACCAGTGAAAGAGAAGTGAACTCGGGGACCGAGCGGGGAAAGGACGACACATGCAGGTATCGGGCGCAGGGGATCTTAGTGACTCCCCGCACAGCGCATATACACGGACAATGCACTTACATTGCACCAGAAGAAGATGGTGGTGCAACCGGGGACCTGAGTGGGAGTGCGACAACATGCAGGATATGGGCAGCAGGATCTAGTGACTCCCTGCAAGCGCATTTACACGGACAATGCACTACATGCACCAGGAAAGAAGAAGGTGAACTCCGGGGACCTGAGGGGGAAGAGAGACACATGCAGGTATCAGGTGCACGATCTTAGTTTCCCCGCACAGCGCATTATACACAGCAGGATATCGGGCAGGATCTTAGTGACTCCCCGCACAGCGCATTATACACGGGACATAGCACTTACATGCACCAGGAAGAAGAAGGTGAAATCCGGGACCTAGGAGAGGGGAGCGACACATGCAGGATATGGGTGCAGGATATTAGTGACTCCCCACGTGCATTATACACGGACAAGCACTTACATGCACAGGAAGAAGGTGAACTCGGACTGAGCGGGGAAGCGACACTGTGCAGGATATTGGGCGCAGAATCTAGTGACTCCCCGACACAGCGCATTTACACGGACAATGCACTTACATGCACAGAGAAGAGAGGTGAACTCCAGGGACCTGAGCGGGGAAGCGACACATGCAGGATATCGGGTGCAGAATTTAGTGACTCCCCGACACAGCGCATTATACACGGACAATGCACTTACATGCAACAGGAAGAAGAAGGTGACTCCAGGGACCTGAGCGGGGAAGGACACCATGAAGGAGATATCGGGCTCAGGATCTTAGTGACTCCCCGCACAGCGCTATTAACGGACAATGCCACTTACATGCACCAGGAAGAAGAAGGTGAACTCCAGGGACCTGAGCGGGGAGAGTGACACATGCAGGATATCGTGCGCAAGGATCAGTGACTCCCGCACAGCGCATATACACGGACATGCACTACATGCACCAGGAAGAAGAAGGTGAACTCCGGGGACCTGAGCGGGGAAGCGACACATCAGGATATCGGGCGCAGGATCTTAGTGACTCCCGCACACGCGCATATACGGACAATGCACTTACATGCACCAGGAAGAAGAAGGTGAACTCCGGGGACCTGAGCGGGAAGTGACACATGCAGGATATCGGGCGCAGATCTTAGTGATCCCCGCACAGCGCATTATACACGGACAATGCACTTACATGCCACCAGGAAGAGAAGGTGAATCCGGGGACCTGAGCGGGGAAGAGACACATGCAGGATACGGGGCAGGATCTTAGTGACTCCCCGCACCGTGCATTATACACGGGACAATGACACTTACATGCACCAGGAAGAGAAGGTGAACTCCAGGGACCTGAGCGGGGGAAGTGACACATGCAGGATATCGGGTGCAGGATCTTGTGACTCCCCGAACGGCATATACGGACAATGCACTTACATGCACCAGGAAGAAGAAGGTGAAACTCCAGGGGACCTGAGCGGGGGGGAAGCGGACACATGCAGGATATTAGGTGCAGGATCTTAGTGACTCCCTCACAGCGCATTATACATGGACAATGCACTTAACATGCACCAGGAAGAAGAGGTGAACTCCGGGGACTGAGTGGGGAAGCGACACATGCAGGATATCGGACGCAGGATCTTAGTACTCCCTGCACAGCGCATTATACACGGACAATGCACTACATGCACAGGAAGAAGAAGGTGAACTCCGGACTGAGCGGGGAAGGACACATGCAGGATATCGGACGCAGGATCTTAGTGACTCCCTGCACAGCGCATTATACACGGACAATGCACTTACATGCACCAGAGAAGAAGGTGAACTCAGGGACTACGGAGCATGGATAGGGGCAGAAGAGGAGCGACACATGCAGGATATCGGACGCAGGATCTTAGTGACTCCCTGCACACAGCATTATACCCGGACAATGCACTACATGCACCAGGAAGAAGGTGAACTCCGGGGACCTGAGCGGGGGAAGCGACACATGCAGGATATCAGGTGCAGGATTAGGACTCCCCGCACAGCGCATTATACAGGACAATGCACTGTAACATGCACCAGGAAGAAGAAGGTGAACTCCGGGGACCTGGCGGGAAGCGACACATGCAGGAATCGGACGGCAGGATCTTAGTGGACTCACTGCAAGCGCATTATACACGGACAATGCACGACAGCACCGGAAGAAAGAAGGTGAACTCAGGGGACATGACCGGGGAAGCGACACATGCAGGATGCGGGGCAGGATCTTAGTGACTCCCCGCACAGAATATACACGGACAATGCACTACATGCACCCAGGAAGAAGAAGGTTGAACTCCAAGGACCTGAGCGGGGAAGGGGAGCGAACATGCAGGATAGGGGCGCAGGATCTATGTGACTCCCCGCACAGAGCATTATACACGAGACAATGCACTTACAGTGCACCAAGGAAGAAGGTGAACTCCAGGACCTGACGGGGGGAAGCGAACACCATGCAGATATCGGGAGCAGGATCTTAGTGACCCGCACAGCGCATTATACACGGACAATGCACTACATGCCACCAGGAAGAAGGGAACTCCGGGGACCTGAGCGGGGAAGTGACACATGCGCAGGATATCGAGGTGCAGGATCTTAGTGACTCCCCACAGCGCATTATACATGGACAATGGCACTACATGCACCAGGAGAAGAGGGTGAACTCGAGGGACTGAGCGGGGGAGGACCACAGTCAGGATATGGGACGCAGGATCTTAGTGACTCCCGCACACAAGCTATTATACACGGACAATGCACTTAACATGCACCCAGGAAGAAGAAGGTGAACTCAGGGGACCGCGGGGAAGCGACACATGCAGGATATACGGGGGCAGGATCTTTAGTGACTCCCAGCCAAAGCATTTACACGGACAATGCACTTACATGCACCAGGAAGAAAGAGGTGAACTCCAAGGACCTGAGCGGGAAGCGACACATGCACAGGATATCGGGGCGCAGGATCTTAGTGACTCCGACACAGCGCATTATACACGGACAATGCACTTACATGCACCAGGAAGAAGAGGTGGAATCCAGGGACCTGAGGGGGAGGACACATGCAGGATATCGGGCACAGGATTTAGTGACTCCCCGCACAGCACTTTACACGGGACAATGCACTTACATGCACAGGAAGAAGAAGGTGAACTCCGGGGGACCTGAGCGGGGGGAAGTTGACACATGCAGGATGATCGGGGGCACAATCTTAGTGAATCCCCAACAGCGCATAACACGGACAATGCACTTAAATGCACCAGGAAGGAAGAAGGTGAACTCCGGGGACTGAGGGGGGAAGTGACACATGCAGGAGGATATCGGGCGCAGGATCTTAGTGGACTCCCGCACCCGCGCATTTACATGGACATGCACTTACGACCAGGAAGAAGAAGGTGAACTCCAGGGGCCTGAAGGGAGGGGAAGTGACACATGCAGGATATCGGGCGGGATCTTGGACTCCCCGCACAGCAATTAACACGGAACAATGCACTTACAGCACCAGGAAGAAGAAGGTGAAACTCCAGGGACCTGAGCGGGGAAGTGACACATGAAGGATATCGGGTGCACGATATTAGTGACTCGTGGCAGACAAAGCACCTCGGGGAGTGACACATGACGGGTAAGTAAATGTGCCCTATTGTTCTTTGAAGGTTTGGGTGTCCGAGCAGATCCTTCTCAAGCGCCTTATCTGGCTGTATGGAATATTCTGGATTATTACTTCTATAATCCAGGTAACTGTTCGCATCTATGTTTTAAAAAAAAATGTTTTGGTGGTAAATGTGTTACGTCCTACTATGAGGTCTAGGAATTACTTACAGGAGGCCCCAACAATAAAAAATGTACTAGCCCCCAGCACCCCGAAACAGGATGAGGCACAAACCC
This sequence comes from Engystomops pustulosus, assembly GCA_019512145.1. Taxonomy (NCBI): domain Eukaryota; kingdom Metazoa; phylum Chordata; class Amphibia; order Anura; family Leptodactylidae; genus Engystomops; species Engystomops pustulosus. The sequence continues at coordinate 28,009 of WNYA01001167.1, forward strand.
CGGCGCCTCTGCTGTGAGGTAATAAGGACCTCGGATACATCACATAACAGCAGAGAAGCCGACAATTCCTGATCCATCTCATCGAATGTCCATGTGGCCTCCAGGACGAAGGAAGGAAGGACCTCCCAGGACCCCGCTGCAGAGTCCTCCAAGGACCTGGAACATTGGACGTAGAAACATAAGGGAGAAGGAAACATTCCCATCATCCGATTCATCACATCAGATTCGGAGAACTAAAGAAGAAGGAAATCTATTGGATATATAGACGGAGACAATCCTCACCTAAACATCCATCACAGCGAGATCCCTTGTCTCACATTCCCCGAGCTGCTCCAATCATTCTCCTAACCAGTATAAATACTTCCTACTCCACCTAAAATACAGGGACACGGGTCACCGGGCTCACCCAAAGTATCACCAGACTTTGCTTTTTATTCTTGGACCATTACGGCTTCCGTAGCTCCTTAGATCTCATCTCCCCACCCGATGCATTACGGCAATTTGCCTTTCTATTTTTATCCCATAGGGGCTTCCGTAGCCCCGCTGACCCTCCAGTCATTACTGAGTGGTTACATGAATGAGCACTACTACAAATCATGTTCTCGTTTACATCCAGACGTCATGAGACGCAATATCTACCCCACTCTCGCGCCACAAACAGCAGCTGATAATCCGTACGTGTTATACCCAGTCCGGGGCTTATTAATAAAGAAACAGAATTATGAAAAAGAGTGAATTCCACTGATTGGCTCCGTGAATAACCCTGAAGCCGCCGTTTACCGTCTTTACCTTCTTCCAGGACGGCCGCCGAAACCACTCAATACCCAAAGCTGTTTCACGTGTTGTACCGACTCTGTACCTACCATCTCTGTACCTACCGGCTCTGTACCGGCTCTGTACCGGCTCTGTACCTACCGGCTATGTACCGGCTCTGTACCTACCGGCTCTGTACCTACCGGCTCTGTACCGGCTCTGTACAACCCAAAAAGGTGAGCACATCATCAGCAAAATACAATAATTTCAGCCCAGATTGGCTTCACACATGTGGCGCCCGTATCGTCTGTCTACTTACCTCACAAGGTGATATTGTACATTTTCATGTTGGTTTTGGACAAGGATCTTGATTCCAGGGCCTGTGGCTGGAGACGTAGTCTGGAGGGTTATTTATCAGTCCCTTCCATCTCCATTCACCTCAGCTCATTAGTAATTATTCTAATTATCTGCCATCCCCAGGGTGGAGAGAGGAACATAAGTGGTGGCATCTCCAGAGGTTTCTCGTCTCTGAAGTGTCTGCAATGCCTTGTGTTTACCTATTATCCAGAATTACATGTCATGGTCATACACGGAGCGCCCCCTACATGTGACCTGTGGAGTAGGTCACTTCTGTGCTAGCCGTGGTCCAGAGGAGCATGACCCCATTTCTGACATTGAGTGGAGATGCGGGGTTCATGCTCGGCCGATCACTTCACCAACCAGTGAGATCCCTGTTCTCTTGAGACCTCGGGGTCCTATTTGTGTGATCTGGGGGGCTCCCCTGAACCAATCTCTTACCAATCAACTCCGATCGTGTGGATACAACACTCTTAAGGGTAAACATAAATGTAGGCCCTAAAAAGGGCCACTAATCTGAGTGCGGTTATACTGTCCCCCTCTCTCAGCAGCCGCCTGGCGCTGGATGTCACGGTTCAGCCTCTAAGTATTTTCCTTCAGCAATGGTCGGTCAGAACAGTGACTGGTATTGTGCCATCTTGTCCCTGACTCTTCTCTCCCCGTGGTGACCCCAATACTGGACATAACCCTAAGCCTTTCTTCTGGTGAGCCCACATCTCCATGACGTGGGGACATCTTGAGGAGCCTCTCTCCATGTTGTCCTGGTTATCTCAGGTTCCGATGTACCTGAGATCTCCAGGTCATGTTCAGTAGTGTCTGGGGATATAACATACACAGATCTATGTACATCGAGGAGTTTATTATGAGTTTATACAATGAGAAGGCGGAGACATCCACTAATCATATAACTAACGAGCCGTGACGGGGCTACAAGGACAACCCTGCGAGAACCAGACAATAACAGGAACGTCCACCATGATATTGTGGCCGCCAATCTCAGTGGCTTTCATGGGGTCAATGGACTTTAGCCCTTTAGGATTTCCACAGAAACATTTAACAATATTCTTGTATATTTGGAGGTAACATCTTCAGAAGCGATTATTTATAATATCTGAGCCACTGATGATAGAGACAGTAATAAGTTACAGAACAAAACCATTAGGAAGAGCTAGGACGTCAATTAAATAATGAAGTATAGCAGAAAGCTCATGTAGAGGAGATGGTTGGACCCGCTGGACCTCCGAGCAGTCCTGTAGGCCCTCACTCCATTCATAGAGGCTCAGAACTTGAGATCCCATTCACCAGCTGCTTGGACTTCATAGACGGAGCAGGTCACTTCCATCACATTGTGGTTCACCATGATCTTCCAATGATACGAGAGATACTCAAAATCTGAGAAGAAAATAAGAGGCGAGTTGCATCAGACTTTGTAAAAGCTCAACTATTTCTTCACACCCCAGAAGTCGACTAGGGCTCAAATCTCAACAAATCTATGCGATCCAGGTCTCCCATAATTATGTGATGGGCTGATGATCCACCTAAGGAGGAAGTATTACTAAGAGCAGTAGAACAAACGCCCAGATGAGCAAGATCCAGTATGAGGAGTACAACCTACTACCGATGTCCTACTAACACACTTACTAAAACCACCTGGACCAGAAGAGGGAGGCAAGATTGGAGAGGAGATCTTTCCCCATCAGGAATGGTATTTCTGTGACGGCATCAGGTTTTTTTGTGACTTCTGGTGGTCTGGTTGAGGGACGTCCAGGATCTACTAAACATGTAACATACAAATGACTGTTAGTTTTGTTAGTATTGGTTAATACGGTCAGACCTGGTTCTCCATCCTGCCAGGTTATGGGCCACAGGTTAAAAAGACCTACAGAGTTATTGTGCCATGGTTTAGTGTGAGAAGAGTCAACATGATGGAAAGAAAGCCTGGAACAGAGACAGATGGGGAAACCTGGATCTGTCTGAAGTCTCATCCAGAGAACACAGTTGGCTCTTACCTCTTTGTGGACACTTAGTTTGGATCAGAACTTCAGTGGTTTTGAGCAGGGGAGAGGTACAGGTTGTACACCGCTTTCTTGTAGCCCAATAGTTTGCAGAGCTGCTTGAAGCTTGGCCGTAGGAGAGGCTTGCTGACTCCCTGGTTTTGTTCCTCATATCCTCCCATAGGTGAAATATGATTGGTGCGATAAAGAGGAAGCACCAATGGAGACCTTGGATGGGCACTGAGACTAGGAGCTCGCCCAAAGTGTCTGCCCTGGGCAGGATAACCAAAGTGTGTCCGCTCTGAAGGTCCATCACAGGAGAAAAACAAAAGAAAAAGGAAGTGAGACGCAAGGTAAAAAGAATAAAAATGAAAGGGGGAGAATTAAAGGATTATGGTAAGACTGCTACACAAACTCCATGACCATAGGAAAGAGTAAATGTGAATGGATGGATACAGGAAAGACATTGGGGGATTCTAGATCTAACGTCTTGTATTGATGATCAATCATTGATGATGCGGATGCTCAGGGATCATGAATGAATAAAATGAGATGGGAGATGAGTGGTTGGATGATCATGGACGATCAGGGATGATGGACGATTAGGGATGATGGATTATCATGTATGATCAGGGATGATGGATTATCATTGATGGATGATCAGGGATGATTGATGATCAGGGATGATGGATTATCATGGATGATCAGGGATGATGGATGATCAGGGATGATCAGGGATGATGGATTATCATGGATGATCAGGGATAATTGATGGATGATCAGGGATGATGGATGATCATTGATGGATGATCAG
>WNYA01001167.1:32000-86582 GCA_019512145.1 Engystomops pustulosus
TTATAACGGACAGGCACTTAACATGCACCAGGAGAAGAAGCGTGAACTCCAGGGACCTGAGCAGGGGAGCGAAACATGAAGGATATCGGGTGCACGATATAGTTATCCCGACAAGCCGCATTATACAAGGACAATGCACTTACCAGGCACAGGATTGAAAGAAGAAGGTGAACTCCGGGGACCTGAGCGGGGAAGGAGGCAAGCGGACACATGCTAGGATATCGGGGGGCGCAGGATCTTAGTGACTCCCCCACAGCGCATTATACAACGGAAATGAACTTAAATGCACCAGGTAGCAGAAGGTGAACTCGGGGACTGAGCGGGGGAAGCGGGACACATGCAGGATATCGGGCGCAAGGGACCTTAGGACTCCCCGCACAGCGCATTAGACACGGACAATGCCACTTACATGCACCAGGAAGGAAAAGAAGAAGGTGAACTCCGGGGACCTGAGCGGGGACAGGGACACATGCAGGGGGTATCGGATGCACGAACTTAGTGACTCCCCGCACAGCCATTAACACGGACAATGCACTTACATGCAACAGGAGTGAAAGGAGAGGTGAATCAGGACATGAGCGGGGAGAGGAAGCGGGAAACATGCAGGATATCGGGCGCAGGATCTTAGTGACTCCCCGCCCACAGGCGCATTATTACACGGACAATGCACTCTTACAGCCCAGGAAGAAGGTGGTTGAACTCCGGGGACTGAGTGGGGAAGCGACAACCCATGCAGGATATCGGCGCGGATCTTAGTGACGCCACTGCACAGCGGCCATTTAACGGGAAATGCCACTTACATTGCACCAGACGAAGAGGTGAAACTCCGGGGGGGACCTGAGCGGGAAGAGAGCACGGAAGAAGACACATGCAGGATATCAGGTGCACTCTTAGTTACCTCCCCGCCACAGGCATTATACACAGAAGGATATCGGCGCAGGATCTTAGTGACTCCCCGCACAGCGCATTTACACGGCAATGCACTTACATGACACAGGAAGAAGAAGGAGGTGAACTCCAGGAGGGCCTGAGCATGGAAGCGACACATGCCAGGATAATTGGGGAAAGAGATTAGTGACTCCCCGCACAGTGCATTATACACGGGGAAAATGGGTCCTGCACTTACATGCACAGGAAGAAGTGAACTCCAAGGGACCTGAGCGGGGAAAGCGACACATGCAGGATATTGGGCGCAGAATCGTAGTGACTCCCCGCACAGAGGCATTATAACCGGACAATGCACTTACCTGACACCAGGAAGGAAGGTGGGAACTCAGGAACCTGAGCGGGGAAGGAGGAACGAAACATGCAGGATATCGGGCGCAGAATCTTAGTGATCCACGACAGCGCATTATACACGGACAAATGCACTACATGCACCAGGGAAGAGAAGGTGAACTCCCAGGGACCTGGAGCGGGAAAGTGACAAATGAAGGATATCGGGCTCAGGATCTTAGTGACTCCCCCGCAACAGCGCATTTTACAGGACAATGCATTACATGCACCAGGAGAGAAGTGAACGCCAGGGACCTGAGCGGGGAAGTGACACATGACAGGATACGTGCGCAGGATCTTAGTGACTCCCCGCAACGCATTATACACAGGACAATGCACTTATCATGCACCAGGAAAGAAGAAGGTGAACTCCGGGGGGGACCTGAGGGGGAAGAGAACAATGCAGGATATCGGGCGCGATCTTAGTGACTCCCGCACCGCGCTTATACACGGACAATGCACTGACAATTGCACCAGGAAGAAGAAGGTGAATCGTCCAGGGACCTGAGCGGGGACGGAAAGTGACACTGAAGGATATAGGCGCATGATCTTAGTGACTCCCCGCCACAGCGGCATTTATACACAGCACAATGCCCAACTTACATGGCACAGGAAGAGGAAGGTGAGAACTCGGGGTACCTGAGAGGGGAGGAAAGCGCCACATGCAGGATTATCGGGGGGCAGGATCTAGTTACTCCCCACACAGTGCATATACATGGACAATGCACTTACATGCACAAGGAAGAAGAAGGTGACCTCCAGGGGGACCTGGCGGGGAAGTGACCACATGCAGGATATCGGGCGCGGATCTTAGTGACTCCCCGAACAGTGATTATTACATGGACAATGCACTACAGCACCAGGAAGAGAAGGTGGGAACTCCAGGGGGACCTGAGCGGGGAAGTGAACACAGGAATCAGGGTGCAGGATCTTAGTGAACTCACCTCACAGCGCATTATACATGGACAATGCAATTACATGCACCAGGAAGAAGAGGTGAAACTCCGGGGGACCTGAGCGGGGGAGAGAGCGACCACATGCAGGATATCGGACGCAGGTCTTATGGAATCCCCGCCACAGCGCATTATACCGGACAATGCACTTAAAACAATGCACCGGAAGAAGAAGGTGACCTCCGGGGACCTGAGCGGGAGCGACACATGCAGGATATCGGTTTTGGTGTTTGTGCAGGATCGATCTGTTATGACTCCCCGCACAGACGCTTATACACGGACAATGCACTTACATGCACCAGGAAGAGAAGGTGAACTCCAGGACCTGAGCGGGGATGACGACACATGCGGATATAGGCGTGAACGATCTTCTTTAGTGACTACCCGCAAGCGCATTATACACGGACAATGCACTTACATGCACCATGAAGAAGCAGGTGAACTCCGGGGCCTGAGCGGGGAAGTGAACATGCAGGATATCGGGGCAGGATCTTAGTTGGCTCCCCGCACCGCACATTATACAAGGGACAAGGACTCTACAGCACCAGGAGAAGCGAAGAAGGTGAATGAACTCCAGGGACCTGAGAGGGAAGCGAAACATTGCAGGATATCGGGTGCAGGATCTTAGTGATCCCCGACACAGCGCATTATACAGCGACATGCACTACATGCACCAGGATGAAAGAAGAAGGTGAAATCCGGGGACCTGAGCGGGGAAGCGACACATGCAGGATATCGGGTGCAGGATCTTAGTGACTCCCCGCACAGCGCTTATACACGGACAATGCACCATGCACCAGGATGAAGAAGAAGGTGAACTCGGGGACATGAGCGGGGAAGCGACACATGAAGGATATGGGCGCAGGCTCTTAGTGACTCCCCGCACAGCGCAGTATACACGGACATGCAATTACATGCACAGGGGTAGCAGAAGGTTGAACTCCGGGGACCTGAGCGGGGGCAGCGACACATGCAGGATTATCGGGACGCAGGACTTAGTGACTACCCGCACAGCGCATTATACACGGACAAGGCACGTACATGACCAGGAAGAAGAAGTGAACTCCGGGGACCCTGAGCGGGGAAAAGTGGAAAAACACATGCAGCGGCTGTTATCGGATTGCACGAAACTTAGTGACTCCCCGCACAGCGCATTATACCGGACAATGCACTTACATGCACCAGGATGTTGAAAGGCAAGGAAGGTGAACTAGGGGACATGAGAGGGGAAGCGACACATGCAGGGATAGGGGCGCAGGATCTTAGTGACTCCCCGCACAGCGCATATTACACGGACAATGACACTTACAGCAACAGGAAGAAGATTGGGAACTACGGGGACCTGAGTTGGGAAGCGACACAGCAGGATATCGGGGCGCAGGGATTTAGTGACTCCTGCACAGCGCATTATACACGGACAAATGCACTTACATTGCACCAGGAAGAAGAAGGTGGAATTCCGGGGACCTGAGCGGGGAAAAGGAAGCGACACATGAGGATATCAGGTGCACGATCTTAGTTACTCCCCGCACAGCGCATTCTATACACAGCAGGATATCCGGCGCAGGATCTTCGTGGACTCCCCGCACAGCGGCATTTATTACAGGGACAATGCACTACATGCACCAGGAAGAGAAAGGTGAAATCGGGTGGTCCGAGCAGGGAAGCGACACATGCAGAGATATGGGTGCAAGATATTAGTGACTCCCCGCACAGTGCATATACACGGACAAGCACTTACATGCACCAAGGAAGAAGGTGTGAACTCCAGGGAACGAGCGGGGAAGCGACACATGCAGGAATTGGGCCGCAGAATCTTAGTGACTCCCCGCCACAGCGGCATTTACACGGACAATGCACTACATGCACCTAGGAAGAAAGAAGGTGAACTCCAGGGACCTGAGCGGGGAAGCGACACAGAAGGAGATATCGGGGGGAAGGAATCTTAGTGACTCCCCGCACAGCGCATATACACGGACAATGCACTTACATTGCACAGGAAGAAGAAGTGTTGAACTCAGGGACTGAGCGGGGAAGTGACACATGAAGGATATCGGGCGCAGGATCTTAGTGACCCGCACAGTGGAATTTCAACGGACAAGCACTTAATACACCAGGAAGGGAGGAGGTGAACTCCGGGAACTGAGCGGGGGAAGCCGGACACATGCAGGATTATCGGGCGCAGGATCTTAGTGACTCCTGGCACAGTGCATTATACACGGACAATGCACTTACATACACCAGGAAGAAGAAGAAGGTGAACTCAGGGAACTGAGCGGGAAGGAAGTGACACATGCAGATTATAGGTGCACAATTTAGTGACTCCCTGCACAGCGCATTATCACGGACAATGCCACTTACATGCACCAGGAAGAAGAGGTGACTCCGGGGACCTGAGCGGGAAGCGACACTGCAGGCTATCGGGAGCAGGATCTTAGTGACTCCCCGCACAGCGCGCATTATAACGGACAATGCACTGACCATGCAACAGGGAGAAGAAGGTGAACTCGGCGGGCTGAGCGGGGAAGCGGAAGGACACATGCTAGATATCGGGTGCAGGTCTTTGTGACTCCCCGCACAGCGCATTACCACGGACAAGCACTTACCATGCACCAGAAGAAGAAGGTGAACTCCGGGGGACCTGAGCAGGGAAGCGAAACCGCAGGATATCGGGTGAACGATCTTAGTGACTCACCGACACAGCGCATTATTACAGGACAATGCAATTACATGCACCAGGAATAGAAGGTGAATCCAGGGACCTGAGCAGGGGGAGGGGGGAAGGAACACATGCAGGATCTCGGGTGCACGACATTAGGACTCCCCGGGGCCCCCCCCCCCCCCCACGCGCATTATACACGGAAAATGCACTTACATGCACAAGATGAAAGAAGCAGGTGAAACCAGGGACCTGAGCGGGGGGAAGCGACACATGCCAGGATACGGGCGCAGGGATATAGTGACTCCCGCACAGCGCATATACACGGACAATGCACTTACATGCACAAGGTAGCAGAAGGTGTGAACTCCGGGGAACTGAGCGGTGGGAAGCGACACATGCAGGATGATCGGCGCAGGACCTTAGTGACTCCCCGCACAGCGCATATACACGGACCCAAAATGCACTTACAGCACCAGGGAAGAGAAGGTGAAACCTCCGGGGGACCTGGAGCAGGGAAGCGAACATGCAGGTATCGGGTGAACGATCTTAGTGACTCCCCGACACAGCGACATTTACACGGACAATGCACTACAGCACCAGGGAATAAGAAGTGAACCCGGGACCTGCGCGGGAAGCGAACAGCAGGATATCGGTTCGCACGATATTAGTGACTCCCCGCACAGCGAATTATACACGGACAATGCAACTTACAGGCACCAGTTGAAAGAGAGTGAAACCCGGGGACCTGAGCGGGGAGAAGCGACCACATGCGGATATCGGGAGCAGGAATCTTAGTGACTCCCAGCACACGCGCATTATATAACACGGGACAATGCCACTTACATGCACAGGAAGAAGATGGTGACCCGGGGACCTGAGTGGCGTTATAGACGACAACATGCAGGAATGGGCGCAGGATCTTAGTGACTCCCTGACAGCGCATTCTACACGGACAATGACTACATGCACCAGGAAGAAGAAGGTGAACCGGGGCCCTGAGCGGGGAAGAAGAGAGAGACACATGCAGGTATCAGCGGCACGATCTTAGTTCTCCCCGCATCAGCGCATTATACACAGGCAGGATATACGGCGCCGGAGGATTAGTGACTCCCCGCCACAGCGATTATACACGGACAATTGCACTTACATGCACCAGGCAGAAGAAGGTGATTGAACTCCAGGGACCTGAGCAGGGAAGCGACACATGCACTGATATTGTGTGCAAGATATAGTGACTCCCGCACAGTGCCATTATACACGGACAGAACTTACATGCACCAGGAAGAATGGTGAACTCAAGGGACCTGAGCGGGGAGGGGAAGCGACACATGCAGGGATATTGGGCGCAGCATCTTAGTGACTCCCCGCACAGCGCATTATACACGAGGGACAATGCACTTACATGCACAGGAGAGGTGAACTCCAGGGACCTGAGCGGGGAAGCGGACACATGGCAGGAATGGGCGCAGGAATTTAGTGACTCCCGAACAGCGCATTATACACGGACAAATGCACTTACAGACACCAGGAAGAAGAAGGTGAACTCCAGGGACCTGAGCGGGGGGGAAGGACACATGAAGGAGATCGGGCTAGGATCTTAGTGACTCCCCGCACAGCGCTTATACACGGACATGCACATTACATTGCACCAGGAAGAAGAAGGTGAACTCCCAGGGACCTGAGCGGGGAGTGACACATGCAGGATATCGTGCGCAGGAGGATCTTAGTGACTCCGCCACAGCGCACTATACACAGACAAGGCACTTAATGCACCAGGAAGAAGAAGGTGAACTCCGGGGACCTGAGCGGGAAGAGACAATGCAGATATCGGGCCGCAGGATCTTAGTGACCTCCCGCACAGGCTTATACACGGACAATGTACTTACATGCACCGGAAAAGAAGAAGGTGAACTCAAGGGACCTGGCGGGGAAGTGAAAATGAGGATATCGGGCGCATGATATTAGTGACTCCCCGCACAGCCGATTATACACAGACATGCACTTACATGCACAGGAAGAGAAGGGGAACTCCGGGGACCTGAGCGGGGAAGCGACACATGCAGGATACGGGTTGCAGGATCTTAGTACTACCCCGCCACCAGTGCATTATAATGGACCAATGCACTTACATGCACCAGGGAAGAAGAAGGTGAACTCCAGGGACCTAGCGGGGGAAGTGACACATGCAGGATATCGGGCGCAGGATCTTAGTGACTCCCCGCAAAGTGAAGTACATGGACAATGCACTTACTGCACCAGGAAGAGAGGTGAAAACTACGGGGACCTGAGCGGGGGGGATGCGACAAATGCAGGGATATTAGGTGCAAGTTTTAGGGACTCCCTCACAGCGCATTATAAATGGACAATGCACTTCAGCACCAGGAAGAAGAAGGTGAACTCCGGGGACTGAGTGGGGAAGCGGAAAACATGCAGGATATCGGACGCAGGATCTAGTACTCCCTGCACAGCCGCATTATACACGGACCAATGCACTTACAATGCACCAGGAAGAAGAAAGGTGAACTCCAGGACCTGAGGGGGGGAGGAAGCGACACATGCAGGATGATCGGACGCAGGATATTGTGACTCCCTGCACAGCGCATTATACACGGACAATGCACTACATGCACCAGGAAAAGAAGTGAAACTCAGGGACCTGAGCGGGAGAAGCGACACATGCAGGATATCGGAGCAGGATTCTAGTGACTCCCTGCACCACGCATTTTCTACACGGACAATGCACTTTACCATGCACCAGAGAAGGTGAACTCCGGGGACCTGATCGGGGAAGTGACACATGCAGGATATCAGGTGCAGGATCTAGTGACACTCCCCGCACAGCGCATATAAAGGACAAATGAACTTAAATGGCACAAGGAAGAAGAAGGTGAAACTCTGGGGACCTGAGCGGGGCGGAAAGCGACACATGAGGAATCGGACGAAGGATATTTGGACTCCCTGCCACAGCGCATTCTACACGGAAATGCCTTACAGCACCAGAGGGAAGACAAGGAAGGTGAACGCAGGGGACCTGACGGGCCGGGGAAGCCGACACATGCAGGATTTAGCGGGGCAGGATCTTAGTTGACTCCACCGCACAGCACATTATACACGGACAATGCACTGACATGCACCAGGAAGAAGAAGAAGGGAAACTCCAAGGACCTGAGCGGGGAAGGAAGCGACACATGCAGGATATGGGGCGCAGGATCTTAGTGAATCCCCGCACAGCGCAATTATACACGGACAATGCCACACATGCACCAGGAAGAAGGTGAACTCCAGGGCCGAGCGGGGAAGCGACACATGCAGGATACGGGACGCAGGTCTTAGTGACTCCTGCACAGCGCATTAACACGGACAATGCACTTACATGCACCAGGAAGAAGTGAACTCGGGGACTGAGCGGGGAAGTGAACATGCAGGATATCAGGTGCAGGACTTAGTGACTCCCCTCACAGCGCATTATACATGGAACAATGCACTACATGCACCAGGAGAAGAAGGTTGAAAACTCCGGGGAACTGTGAGCGGGGGGGACAGCGCACAGGCAGTGATATCGGAAGCAGGATCTTGTGGACTCCAGGCACAGCGCATTATACACGACCAATGCACTTACATGCACAGGAAGAAGAAGGTGAAATCAGGGGACCTGACGGGGAAGCGACACATGCAGGATATAGGCGGGCAGGATCTAGGGACTCCCCGCAAAGCCACATTTACACGGGACAATGCACTTACATGCACCAGGAAGAAGAAGGTTGAACTCCAAGGACTGAGAGGGGGGAAGCGGACCATGCCGGGATATGGGGCGCATGATCTTAGTGATCCCCGCACAGCGAATTATACACGGACAATGCACTTTACATGACAACAGGAAGAAGAGGTGGAACTCCAGGGACCTGAGCGGGGAGGAAAGGACAAATGCAGGAGGATTATCGGGCACAGGATTTTAGTGACTCCCCGCACAGCAATTATAACGCGACAGCACTTACATGCACCAGGAAGAAGAAGGTGAACTCCGGGGGACCTGAGCGGGGAAGTGACACATGCAGGATATCGGGGGCACAATCTTAGTGAACCCCACACAGCGCATTAGACACGGACAATGCACTTAAAGCACCAGGAAGAAGAAGGTGAAATCCGGGGACTGGCGGGGAAGTGACAACAGGCAGGCTACGGGCGCAGGATCTTAGGACTCCCGCACCCAGCGCATTATACATGGGACATGCACTTACTGCACCAGGAAGAAGAAGGTGAACCCAGGGGCCTGAGCGGGGGGAAGTGAAAGGAAGTGACACATGCAGGATATCGGGAGAGGAGGGATCTTGTGACTCCCAGCACCAGCACATTATACACGGGCAATGCACTTACAGCACCCAGGAAGAAGAAGGTGAACTCCAGGGACCGAGCGGGGAAGGACACATGAAGGATATCGGAGTGCACGATAATTAGTGATCGGTGGCAGACCAAAGCACCTCGGGGAGTGACACATGACGGGTAATAAATGTGCCCTATTGTTTCTTTGGAAGGTTGGGTGTACGAGCAGATCATTTCTCAGCGGGCCTTAATCTGTGTGTCTGTAGGAATATTATGGATTATTACTTCTATAATCAGGTAACTGTTGGCACTAGTTTTAAAAAAAATGTTTTGGTGGTAAATGTGGTACGTCCTTACTATGAGGTCTAGGAATTACTTACAGGAGGCCCCAACAATTCAAAATGTACTAGGCCCCCAGCACCCCGAAACAGGATGAGGCCACAAACCCCGGACGACTCTGCTGTGAGGTAATAAGGACCTAGGAACATCACATAACAGCAGAGATAGCCGACAATTCCTGATCATCTCATCGAATGTACATGTGGCATCCGGACGAAGGAAGGAAGGACCCCCAGGACCCCGATGCAATACTCAACGGACCTGGAAACATTGGACGTAGAACATTAAGGGAGAAGGAAACATCCCATCACCGATTATCACATCAAGATTCGGAGAACTAAAGAAGAAGGAAATCTATTGGATATATAGACGGAGGACAATCCGCACCTAAAAATCAATTCACAGCGAGATCCATTGTCTCACATCCCCGAGCTGCTCCAATCATTCTCTAACAGGATAAATACTCACTCACACCTAAAATACAGGGACACGGGTCACCGGGCTCACCCAAAGTATTCACCAGATTTGCTTTTTTTTATTCTTGGACCATTACGGCTTCCGTAGGCTCCTTAGATCCATCTCCCACCCGATTGCATTACGGCAATTTGCCTTTCTATTTTATCAATAGGGGCTTACGTAGCCCCGCGACCCTCCAGTCATTACCGAGTGGTTAAATGAATGAGCACTAATACAAATCATGTTCTCGTTGACATCAGACGTCATGGAGGACGCAATTATCTACCCCACTCTCGCGCCACAAACGCAGATGATAATCCGGACGTGTTATACCCAGTCCGGGGCTTATGAATAAAGAAACAGATATTGAAAAAGATTGTGAATTCCACTGATTGGATACGTGATAACCATGAAGCCGCCGTTACCGTCTTACCTTATTCCAGGACGGCCGCGAACCACTTCAATACACCAAAGCAAGTGTTTCACGTGTTGTACCGACTCTGTACCTACCATCTCTGATACCTACCGGGCGCTGTAACGGCTCTGTACCGGCTCTGTACCTAACGGCTATGTGGACCGGCTCGTACCTACTGGCTCTTGTACTAACGGCTCTGTACAGGCTCTGTAACAACCCAAAAAGGTGAGCACATCATCAGCAAAATACATAATTTCAGCAGATTGGTCTTCACCCACATGTGGCGCCCAATCGTCTGTCTACTTACCTCACAAGGTGTATTGTCATTCATGTTGGTTTTGGACAAGGAATCTTGATTCCAGGGCCTGTGGTGGAGCGTTAGTCTGGAGGGTTATGTATTCAGCCTTCCATCTCCATTCAACCTCAGCCTAATTAGTAATTATTCTAATTATCTGACCATCCCCAGGGTGGAGAGAAGGAAAAATAAGTGGTGGCATCTCCAGAGGGTTCTCGTTCTGAAAGTGTCTGCATGCCTGTGTTACCTATATCCAGATTACATGTATGGTCATACACGGAGCGCCCCCTAATGTGACTGTGGAGTGTCACTTCTGTGCAGCCGTGGTCCAGAGGAGCTGACCCCATTCTGACATTGAGTGGAGATGCGGGGTTCATTGCGCGGCCGATCACTTCACCAACAGTGAGATCCCTGTTCTCTTGAGACCTCGGGGGCCACTTGTGTGATCTGGGGGTGCTCTCCCACTCTTGAACCATAATTCCTCTTACCAATCAACTTGATCGTGTGGATACAACACTCTTAAGGGTAAAACATAATGTAGGCCCTAAAAAGGGCCACTAATCTGAGTGCGGTTATACGGTCCCCCTCTCTCAGCAGACGCCTGGAGCGGGATGTCACGTTCAGCCTCTAAGTATTTGCCTTCAGCAATGGGTCGGTCAGAACAGTGATGGTATTGTGACATCTTGTCCCTGACTCTTCTCTCCCAGTTGGTTGACCCCCAATACGGGACAAACCATAAGCATTTTTCTGGTGAGCCCACATTCCATGGGACGTGGGGACATCTTGAGGAGCCTCTCTCCATGTTGTCTGGTTATCTCAGGTTCCGAGATACCTGAGATCTCCAGGTCATGTTCAGTAGTGTCCTGGGGGGATAAACATACACAGATCGATGTACATCGAGGAGTTATTATGAGTTTATACATGAGAAGGCGGAGACATCCATAATCCTATAACTAACAGCCGTGACGGGGCTTACAAGGACAACCCTGCGAGAAACAGACCAATAACAGGAAACGTCCACCATGATATGTGGGCCGCAATATAGTGGCTTCATGGGGTCAATGGACTTTAGCCCTTTAGGATTTCCACAGAAACATTTAAAACAAATTATTCTTGTCTATTTGGACGTAACATCGTCCGAAGCGATTATTATAATATTGAGCCACTGATGAAGAGACAGTATAAGTTACAGAATTCCAAAAACCAATTAGGAGAGCTAGGACGTCAATTAAAAAAATAATGAAGGATAGCAGAAAGCTCATGAGGGAGATGGTTGGACCGCTGGACCTCCGAGCCGTCTGTAGGCCCTTCACTCCATTATAGATGGCAGACTTGAACAGATCCATTCACAGCTGCTTTGACTTCATAGACGAGCAGGCATTCCATCACTTGTGGTTCACCATGATCTTCCAATATACGAGAGATACTCAACTGAGAGAAAATAAGAGGATTTGGTTGCAAAAAAAATTTCCAGACTTGTTAAAAGCTCACTATTTCTTAACACCCCAGAGTCGACATAGGGCTCAAATCTCAACAAAAATCTATGCGATCCAGGTTCTCCATAAATTAGTGATGGGCTGATGATCCACCTAAGGAGGAAGTATTACTAAGAGCAGTAGAAACAACGCCCAGATGAGCAAGATCCAGATGAGGTACAACCTCTACCGATGTCCTACTAACACACTTACTAAAACCACTGACGACCAGAGAGGGAGGCAAGATTGGAGCGGAGATCTTTCCCCATCAGGAATGGTATTTTCTGTGACGGCATCAGGTTTTTTTGTGACTTCTGGTGGTCTGGTTGAGGGACGTCCAGGATCTACTAAACATGTAACATACAAATGACTGTTAGTTTGTTAGTATTGGTTAATACGGTCAGACCTGGTTCTCCATCCTGCCAGGTTATGCGGCCACAGGTTAAAAAGACCTACCAGAGTTATTGTGCCATGGTTTAGTGTGAGAAGAGTCAACATGATGAAAGAAAAGCCTGGAACAGAGACAGATGGGGGAACCTGGTCTGCTGAAAAGTCTAATCAAGAGCACACAGGTTGGCTCTTACTCTTTGTGGACACTTAGTTTGGATCAGAACTTCATGGTTTTGAGCAGGGGAGAGGACAGGTTGACACCGCGTTCTTGTAGCCCAATAGTTTGACTCAGAGCTGCTTGTGAAGCTGCGCCGTAGGAGAGGCTTGCTGACTCCATGGTTGTTCCTCCTATCCTCCCATAGGTGAAATATGATGGGCCGATAAAAGAGGAAAGCACCAATGGAGACCTTGATGGGCACATTGAGGACTAGGAGCTCGCCCCAAAGTGTTGCCCTGGGCAGGATAACCAAAGTGTGTCGCTCGAAGTCCATCACGGAGAAAAACAAAGAAAAAGAAAAGTGAGACGCAACGGTAAAAAGATAAAATGAAAGGGGGAGAATTAAAAGGATTCGGTAAAAGTCGCTACACAAACTCCATGACCATAGGAAAGAGTAATGTGAATGGATGGATACAGGAAAGACATTGGGGGTGAGGATTCTAGATCAACGTCTTGATTGGATGATCAAATTGCTGATGCGGATTGCTCAGGGATATGAATGAATAAAATGAGGATGGGAGGATGAGTGTGGATGATCAGACGATCAGGGATGATGGACGATTAGGTTAGGATGAGGATTATCAGGTATGATCAGGGGGATGATTGGATTTATTGATGGATGATCAGGGATGATTGATGATCGGGATGATGGGATTATCAGGGGATGTCAAGGGATGATGGAGGATTCAGGGATGAATGGATGATCAGGGATGATCAGGGATGATGGATTATCATGGATGAGCAGGGATAATTGATGGATGATCAGGGATGAGGATGATCATTGATGGATGATCAGGGATGAGGGATATCATGTATGATCAGGGTGATGGGGAGATCAGGATGATGGATGATCGGGATGATGGATTATCATGGACGATTCAGGGATGATGGCATGACAGGGATTGATGGAGGACATGATGGATGATCAGGGATGATGGTATTATCATGTATGATCAGGGATGATGGATTATCATGATGATCAGGATGATGGATGATCAGGGATGAGGGATTATATGGATTGATCAGGGAGAGGATGATCTTGAGGGATGATCGGGATGCGGATTATCATGTATGATCAGGGATGATGTGGATTATCATGGATGAACGGGATGAAGGATTTCAGGGATTGATCAGGGATGATGGACGATCAGGGATGAGGGCGGATCAGGGATGATGGAGATCAGGATGATAGCAGGGATGTGGATTATAATGGATATGTTCAGGGATAATGAGGATGATCAGGGATGATGGATTATCATGGATGATCAGTGATGATGGTTATCAGGATTACTCAGGGATGATGGATGATCAGGGATGATGGAAGATCAGGGATGAGGATGATCAGGGATGATGGACGATCAGTGAAGATGGGACGATCAGGATTGATGGGCGATCCGGGATTGATGGATGGATCAGGATGATCAGGGATGATGGATTATCTGGATGATCGGGATTATTGAGGATGCTCAGGGGATGATGGATTATCAGGGATTATCAGGGAGGATGGCTTGACAGGGAGATGGCGATCAGGATGATGGATGATTCAGGGATTATGGATGGTTGGTTGGTTGGAGATGTCCGATTGAGGAGATGAAACATCAAGAAGGATAAGAAGAAAACTGTAATGAAAATTATGTGCGGTGATTAGATGGCCAAGATGACTGAAGATGGTTAATCGACGATTGAAGCGAGTTTTGAAAAACAAGGTTAGACAATAGATGATTGATCTTCAGTGATGGATACAACAATGAATTATGAAGGAACCTCATTATGTTCAGAAGATAGGAAGATCTGTGATGGATGGTCAGAAAGATGAATGCTAATGAAGAGATAGGTGATCAGTAGGGGATCAGTTACATGGTGACAGGGCGCTCAGGATACATGATGATTAGATGGTTGCCATGTGATCAGATGGGATGGCTGATAATATGGTTCTGTGACCAGCAGCTGATTAGATATGAAATAACTGGGCTCTATACCGTATATCTGCTCTAGGGGGGCGCTGAATACACGGTAAGAGTGGGACTTTCCCAAGCCAGAAGAACCACTGGACCCCTCGTATCAAATTGCTTAGACAGAGTAGGTTCTGTTCGTGTTGATGATGCTCATGGTAGTATCAGTGACTCTGTCTTTAGCTGGTCTCCTCCAAATCCTCTCAACTAATGATGGCAAGAAAACATGATATGGTCTGGTGCAGACTCACTCTGTCGTTACCACAGAAGACGCAATGTTCTCCCCAGACCACTCACCCTTCATCTCTCATGCAGTGCCACCTCCTTCAGGTTTTGTCCTAGAACTACACATTACGCCCCCAGCAAGGTCATTCTCGCCCTTAAAAGGCTTATCACCTCTAGACTCTCTTTCCTCTCTCCAGAGGCAACTTTCTATTACCACCCTCTATCATCGGTTCCTCTGTCGTCTCCGATCTCAGTCTCATCTAGACTCTCTGTCCTTCTCCACCCTTCCAGATTCACGGGTCATCTCTGGCCCCCTGTATTCAGGACCTCTCTGTCATTCCCGATTCTCCAAAGCATTTTTTACCAGAACCTTTCTTCTTGTTTTCTCTCTTCTCTCTTGGACCCTTTGCTCACACCCAAGAGTCTCTGCTCCCTTCAGGCTCCTGACCATTCTTTCAGCCGCCTCTCTACTCTCAGGTGCCCAGACCCCTTTCGTCTTGTGTCTCTCTCTTGACCCTTTTGCTCACACAACGCATTCTCTGCCCCTTCAGGCTTACTTGACCATCTATAGGACACATCTACTCTCAGGAGCACCAGCACGTCTCTGTTTCTCTTCGTGTGACCATTTTGCTCACACCCAAGAGGTCTCTGCCCCTTCAGGCCTTCCTGACAATCTTTCAGACGGCCTCTATTACCTCAGGGCCCGACCCTTATTCGTGTTTTCTCCTCTCTTGGGCCTTTTGCTCACACCCAAGCTTCTCTGCCCCTTAAGGCCTTTACTGACCAGATTTATAGGGACCACCTCTCTACTCTCAGGTGCCCAGACCTTTATTGTTTCTCTCTCTTGGCCTTTTGCTCACCACCAAGTTCTTGCCTTCAGGCCCTCTGACCATCTTTCAGATGACTATCTACTCTCAGGTGCCCAGGACACTTCTTCTTGTTTTCTCTAGCTCTCTTGGACCCTTTTGCTCACACCCCAAGCGTCTCTGCCCCTTCAAGGCATTCCTGGACATCTTTCAGACGCATATTCTACTCTCAGGTGACCAGACCCTTCTTCTGTTTTCTCTCTCTTGGACCTTTTGCTCACCAACCCAAGCTTCTATGCCCCTTCAGGCCTTACTGACCATCTTATAGACCCTCTCTACTCAGGTGCACCAGACCCTTTCTTCTTGTTTGCCTCTCTTGGACCATTTTGCTAACACCCAAGCTTCTTGCCCCTTCAGGCATTCCTGACCATATTTCAGATTCCTCTCTACTCTCAGGTGCCCAGACCCTTCTCTTGTTTTATCTCTCTTGGACCCTTTTGCTCCACACCCAAGCGTCTCTGCCCCTTCAGCTTTATCCTGACCATCTTATAGACACCTCTCTACTCTCAGGTGCCCAGACCCGTCTTCTTGTTTTCTCTCTCTTGGACCCTTTTGCTCACACCCAAGCGTCTCTGCCCCTTTTATAACGGACAGGCACTTAACATGCACCAGGAGAAGAAGCGTGAACTCCAGGGACCTGAGCAGGGGAGCGAAACATGAAGGATATCGGGTGCACGATATAGTTATCCCGACAAGCCGCATTATACAAGGACAATGCACTTACCAGGCACAGGATTGAAAGAAGAAGGTGAACTCCGGGGACCTGAGCGGGGAAGGAGGCAAGCGGACACATGCTAGGATATCGGGGGGCGCAGGATCTTAGTGACTCCCCCACAGCGCATTATACAACGGAAATGAACTTAAATGCACCAGGTAGCAGAAGGTGAACTCGGGGACTGAGCGGGGGAAGCGGGACACATGCAGGATATCGGGCGCAAGGGACCTTAGGACTCCCCGCACAGCGCATTAGACACGGACAATGCCACTTACATGCACCAGGAAGGAAAAGAAGAAGGTGAACTCCGGGGACCTGAGCGGGGACAGGGACACATGCAGGGGGTATCGGATGCACGAACTTAGTGACTCCCCGCACAGCCATTAACACGGACAATGCACTTACATGCAACAGGAGTGAAAGGAGAGGTGAATCAGGACATGAGCGGGGAGAGGAAGCGGGAAACATGCAGGATATCGGGCGCAGGATCTTAGTGACTCCCCGCCCACAGGCGCATTATTACACGGACAATGCACTCTTACAGCCCAGGAAGAAGGTGGTTGAACTCCGGGGACTGAGTGGGGAAGCGACAACCCATGCAGGATATCGGCGCGGATCTTAGTGACGCCACTGCACAGCGGCCATTTAACGGGAAATGCCACTTACATTGCACCAGACGAAGAGGTGAAACTCCGGGGGGGACCTGAGCGGGAAGAGAGCACGGAAGAAGACACATGCAGGATATCAGGTGCACTCTTAGTTACCTCCCCGCCACAGGCATTATACACAGAAGGATATCGGCGCAGGATCTTAGTGACTCCCCGCACAGCGCATTTACACGGCAATGCACTTACATGACACAGGAAGAAGAAGGAGGTGAACTCCAGGAGGGCCTGAGCATGGAAGCGACACATGCCAGGATAATTGGGGAAAGAGATTAGTGACTCCCCGCACAGTGCATTATACACGGGGAAAATGGGTCCTGCACTTACATGCACAGGAAGAAGTGAACTCCAAGGGACCTGAGCGGGGAAAGCGACACATGCAGGATATTGGGCGCAGAATCGTAGTGACTCCCCGCACAGAGGCATTATAACCGGACAATGCACTTACCTGACACCAGGAAGGAAGGTGGGAACTCAGGAACCTGAGCGGGGAAGGAGGAACGAAACATGCAGGATATCGGGCGCAGAATCTTAGTGATCCACGACAGCGCATTATACACGGACAAATGCACTACATGCACCAGGGAAGAGAAGGTGAACTCCCAGGGACCTGGAGCGGGAAAGTGACAAATGAAGGATATCGGGCTCAGGATCTTAGTGACTCCCCCGCAACAGCGCATTTTACAGGACAATGCATTACATGCACCAGGAGAGAAGTGAACGCCAGGGACCTGAGCGGGGAAGTGACACATGACAGGATACGTGCGCAGGATCTTAGTGACTCCCCGCAACGCATTATACACAGGACAATGCACTTATCATGCACCAGGAAAGAAGAAGGTGAACTCCGGGGGGGACCTGAGGGGGAAGAGAACAATGCAGGATATCGGGCGCGATCTTAGTGACTCCCGCACCGCGCTTATACACGGACAATGCACTGACAATTGCACCAGGAAGAAGAAGGTGAATCGTCCAGGGACCTGAGCGGGGACGGAAAGTGACACTGAAGGATATAGGCGCATGATCTTAGTGACTCCCCGCCACAGCGGCATTTATACACAGCACAATGCCCAACTTACATGGCACAGGAAGAGGAAGGTGAGAACTCGGGGTACCTGAGAGGGGAGGAAAGCGCCACATGCAGGATTATCGGGGGGCAGGATCTAGTTACTCCCCACACAGTGCATATACATGGACAATGCACTTACATGCACAAGGAAGAAGAAGGTGACCTCCAGGGGGACCTGGCGGGGAAGTGACCACATGCAGGATATCGGGCGCGGATCTTAGTGACTCCCCGAACAGTGATTATTACATGGACAATGCACTACAGCACCAGGAAGAGAAGGTGGGAACTCCAGGGGGACCTGAGCGGGGAAGTGAACACAGGAATCAGGGTGCAGGATCTTAGTGAACTCACCTCACAGCGCATTATACATGGACAATGCAATTACATGCACCAGGAAGAAGAGGTGAAACTCCGGGGGACCTGAGCGGGGGAGAGAGCGACCACATGCAGGATATCGGACGCAGGTCTTATGGAATCCCCGCCACAGCGCATTATACCGGACAATGCACTTAAAACAATGCACCGGAAGAAGAAGGTGACCTCCGGGGACCTGAGCGGGAGCGACACATGCAGGATATCGGTTTTGGTGTTTGTGCAGGATCGATCTGTTATGACTCCCCGCACAGACGCTTATACACGGACAATGCACTTACATGCACCAGGAAGAGAAGGTGAACTCCAGGACCTGAGCGGGGATGACGACACATGCGGATATAGGCGTGAACGATCTTCTTTAGTGACTACCCGCAAGCGCATTATACACGGACAATGCACTTACATGCACCATGAAGAAGCAGGTGAACTCCGGGGCCTGAGCGGGGAAGTGAACATGCAGGATATCGGGGCAGGATCTTAGTTGGCTCCCCGCACCGCACATTATACAAGGGACAAGGACTCTACAGCACCAGGAGAAGCGAAGAAGGTGAATGAACTCCAGGGACCTGAGAGGGAAGCGAAACATTGCAGGATATCGGGTGCAGGATCTTAGTGATCCCCGACACAGCGCATTATACAGCGACATGCACTACATGCACCAGGATGAAAGAAGAAGGTGAAATCCGGGGACCTGAGCGGGGAAGCGACACATGCAGGATATCGGGTGCAGGATCTTAGTGACTCCCCGCACAGCGCTTATACACGGACAATGCACCATGCACCAGGATGAAGAAGAAGGTGAACTCGGGGACATGAGCGGGGAAGCGACACATGAAGGATATGGGCGCAGGCTCTTAGTGACTCCCCGCACAGCGCAGTATACACGGACATGCAATTACATGCACAGGGGTAGCAGAAGGTTGAACTCCGGGGACCTGAGCGGGGGCAGCGACACATGCAGGATTATCGGGACGCAGGACTTAGTGACTACCCGCACAGCGCATTATACACGGACAAGGCACGTACATGACCAGGAAGAAGAAGTGAACTCCGGGGACCCTGAGCGGGGAAAAGTGGAAAAACACATGCAGCGGCTGTTATCGGATTGCACGAAACTTAGTGACTCCCCGCACAGCGCATTATACCGGACAATGCACTTACATGCACCAGGATGTTGAAAGGCAAGGAAGGTGAACTAGGGGACATGAGAGGGGAAGCGACACATGCAGGGATAGGGGCGCAGGATCTTAGTGACTCCCCGCACAGCGCATATTACACGGACAATGACACTTACAGCAACAGGAAGAAGATTGGGAACTACGGGGACCTGAGTTGGGAAGCGACACAGCAGGATATCGGGGCGCAGGGATTTAGTGACTCCTGCACAGCGCATTATACACGGACAAATGCACTTACATTGCACCAGGAAGAAGAAGGTGGAATTCCGGGGACCTGAGCGGGGAAAAGGAAGCGACACATGAGGATATCAGGTGCACGATCTTAGTTACTCCCCGCACAGCGCATTCTATACACAGCAGGATATCCGGCGCAGGATCTTCGTGGACTCCCCGCACAGCGGCATTTATTACAGGGACAATGCACTACATGCACCAGGAAGAGAAAGGTGAAATCGGGTGGTCCGAGCAGGGAAGCGACACATGCAGAGATATGGGTGCAAGATATTAGTGACTCCCCGCACAGTGCATATACACGGACAAGCACTTACATGCACCAAGGAAGAAGGTGTGAACTCCAGGGAACGAGCGGGGAAGCGACACATGCAGGAATTGGGCCGCAGAATCTTAGTGACTCCCCGCCACAGCGGCATTTACACGGACAATGCACTACATGCACCTAGGAAGAAAGAAGGTGAACTCCAGGGACCTGAGCGGGGAAGCGACACAGAAGGAGATATCGGGGGGAAGGAATCTTAGTGACTCCCCGCACAGCGCATATACACGGACAATGCACTTACATTGCACAGGAAGAAGAAGTGTTGAACTCAGGGACTGAGCGGGGAAGTGACACATGAAGGATATCGGGCGCAGGATCTTAGTGACCCGCACAGTGGAATTTCAACGGACAAGCACTTAATACACCAGGAAGGGAGGAGGTGAACTCCGGGAACTGAGCGGGGGAAGCCGGACACATGCAGGATTATCGGGCGCAGGATCTTAGTGACTCCTGGCACAGTGCATTATACACGGACAATGCACTTACATACACCAGGAAGAAGAAGAAGGTGAACTCAGGGAACTGAGCGGGAAGGAAGTGACACATGCAGATTATAGGTGCACAATTTAGTGACTCCCTGCACAGCGCATTATCACGGACAATGCCACTTACATGCACCAGGAAGAAGAGGTGACTCCGGGGACCTGAGCGGGAAGCGACACTGCAGGCTATCGGGAGCAGGATCTTAGTGACTCCCCGCACAGCGCGCATTATAACGGACAATGCACTGACCATGCAACAGGGAGAAGAAGGTGAACTCGGCGGGCTGAGCGGGGAAGCGGAAGGACACATGCTAGATATCGGGTGCAGGTCTTTGTGACTCCCCGCACAGCGCATTACCACGGACAAGCACTTACCATGCACCAGAAGAAGAAGGTGAACTCCGGGGGACCTGAGCAGGGAAGCGAAACCGCAGGATATCGGGTGAACGATCTTAGTGACTCACCGACACAGCGCATTATTACAGGACAATGCAATTACATGCACCAGGAATAGAAGGTGAATCCAGGGACCTGAGCAGGGGGAGGGGGGAAGGAACACATGCAGGATCTCGGGTGCACGACATTAGGACTCCCCGGGGCCCCCCCCCCCCCCCACGCGCATTATACACGGAAAATGCACTTACATGCACAAGATGAAAGAAGCAGGTGAAACCAGGGACCTGAGCGGGGGGAAGCGACACATGCCAGGATACGGGCGCAGGGATATAGTGACTCCCGCACAGCGCATATACACGGACAATGCACTTACATGCACAAGGTAGCAGAAGGTGTGAACTCCGGGGAACTGAGCGGTGGGAAGCGACACATGCAGGATGATCGGCGCAGGACCTTAGTGACTCCCCGCACAGCGCATATACACGGACCCAAAATGCACTTACAGCACCAGGGAAGAGAAGGTGAAACCTCCGGGGGACCTGGAGCAGGGAAGCGAACATGCAGGTATCGGGTGAACGATCTTAGTGACTCCCCGACACAGCGACATTTACACGGACAATGCACTACAGCACCAGGGAATAAGAAGTGAACCCGGGACCTGCGCGGGAAGCGAACAGCAGGATATCGGTTCGCACGATATTAGTGACTCCCCGCACAGCGAATTATACACGGACAATGCAACTTACAGGCACCAGTTGAAAGAGAGTGAAACCCGGGGACCTGAGCGGGGAGAAGCGACCACATGCGGATATCGGGAGCAGGAATCTTAGTGACTCCCAGCACACGCGCATTATATAACACGGGACAATGCCACTTACATGCACAGGAAGAAGATGGTGACCCGGGGACCTGAGTGGCGTTATAGACGACAACATGCAGGAATGGGCGCAGGATCTTAGTGACTCCCTGACAGCGCATTCTACACGGACAATGACTACATGCACCAGGAAGAAGAAGGTGAACCGGGGCCCTGAGCGGGGAAGAAGAGAGAGACACATGCAGGTATCAGCGGCACGATCTTAGTTCTCCCCGCATCAGCGCATTATACACAGGCAGGATATACGGCGCCGGAGGATTAGTGACTCCCCGCCACAGCGATTATACACGGACAATTGCACTTACATGCACCAGGCAGAAGAAGGTGATTGAACTCCAGGGACCTGAGCAGGGAAGCGACACATGCACTGATATTGTGTGCAAGATATAGTGACTCCCGCACAGTGCCATTATACACGGACAGAACTTACATGCACCAGGAAGAATGGTGAACTCAAGGGACCTGAGCGGGGAGGGGAAGCGACACATGCAGGGATATTGGGCGCAGCATCTTAGTGACTCCCCGCACAGCGCATTATACACGAGGGACAATGCACTTACATGCACAGGAGAGGTGAACTCCAGGGACCTGAGCGGGGAAGCGGACACATGGCAGGAATGGGCGCAGGAATTTAGTGACTCCCGAACAGCGCATTATACACGGACAAATGCACTTACAGACACCAGGAAGAAGAAGGTGAACTCCAGGGACCTGAGCGGGGGGGAAGGACACATGAAGGAGATCGGGCTAGGATCTTAGTGACTCCCCGCACAGCGCTTATACACGGACATGCACATTACATTGCACCAGGAAGAAGAAGGTGAACTCCCAGGGACCTGAGCGGGGAGTGACACATGCAGGATATCGTGCGCAGGAGGATCTTAGTGACTCCGCCACAGCGCACTATACACAGACAAGGCACTTAATGCACCAGGAAGAAGAAGGTGAACTCCGGGGACCTGAGCGGGAAGAGACAATGCAGATATCGGGCCGCAGGATCTTAGTGACCTCCCGCACAGGCTTATACACGGACAATGTACTTACATGCACCGGAAAAGAAGAAGGTGAACTCAAGGGACCTGGCGGGGAAGTGAAAATGAGGATATCGGGCGCATGATATTAGTGACTCCCCGCACAGCCGATTATACACAGACATGCACTTACATGCACAGGAAGAGAAGGGGAACTCCGGGGACCTGAGCGGGGAAGCGACACATGCAGGATACGGGTTGCAGGATCTTAGTACTACCCCGCCACCAGTGCATTATAATGGACCAATGCACTTACATGCACCAGGGAAGAAGAAGGTGAACTCCAGGGACCTAGCGGGGGAAGTGACACATGCAGGATATCGGGCGCAGGATCTTAGTGACTCCCCGCAAAGTGAAGTACATGGACAATGCACTTACTGCACCAGGAAGAGAGGTGAAAACTACGGGGACCTGAGCGGGGGGGATGCGACAAATGCAGGGATATTAGGTGCAAGTTTTAGGGACTCCCTCACAGCGCATTATAAATGGACAATGCACTTCAGCACCAGGAAGAAGAAGGTGAACTCCGGGGACTGAGTGGGGAAGCGGAAAACATGCAGGATATCGGACGCAGGATCTAGTACTCCCTGCACAGCCGCATTATACACGGACCAATGCACTTACAATGCACCAGGAAGAAGAAAGGTGAACTCCAGGACCTGAGGGGGGGAGGAAGCGACACATGCAGGATGATCGGACGCAGGATATTGTGACTCCCTGCACAGCGCATTATACACGGACAATGCACTACATGCACCAGGAAAAGAAGTGAAACTCAGGGACCTGAGCGGGAGAAGCGACACATGCAGGATATCGGAGCAGGATTCTAGTGACTCCCTGCACCACGCATTTTCTACACGGACAATGCACTTTACCATGCACCAGAGAAGGTGAACTCCGGGGACCTGATCGGGGAAGTGACACATGCAGGATATCAGGTGCAGGATCTAGTGACACTCCCCGCACAGCGCATATAAAGGACAAATGAACTTAAATGGCACAAGGAAGAAGAAGGTGAAACTCTGGGGACCTGAGCGGGGCGGAAAGCGACACATGAGGAATCGGACGAAGGATATTTGGACTCCCTGCCACAGCGCATTCTACACGGAAATGCCTTACAGCACCAGAGGGAAGACAAGGAAGGTGAACGCAGGGGACCTGACGGGCCGGGGAAGCCGACACATGCAGGATTTAGCGGGGCAGGATCTTAGTTGACTCCACCGCACAGCACATTATACACGGACAATGCACTGACATGCACCAGGAAGAAGAAGAAGGGAAACTCCAAGGACCTGAGCGGGGAAGGAAGCGACACATGCAGGATATGGGGCGCAGGATCTTAGTGAATCCCCGCACAGCGCAATTATACACGGACAATGCCACACATGCACCAGGAAGAAGGTGAACTCCAGGGCCGAGCGGGGAAGCGACACATGCAGGATACGGGACGCAGGTCTTAGTGACTCCTGCACAGCGCATTAACACGGACAATGCACTTACATGCACCAGGAAGAAGTGAACTCGGGGACTGAGCGGGGAAGTGAACATGCAGGATATCAGGTGCAGGACTTAGTGACTCCCCTCACAGCGCATTATACATGGAACAATGCACTACATGCACCAGGAGAAGAAGGTTGAAAACTCCGGGGAACTGTGAGCGGGGGGGACAGCGCACAGGCAGTGATATCGGAAGCAGGATCTTGTGGACTCCAGGCACAGCGCATTATACACGACCAATGCACTTACATGCACAGGAAGAAGAAGGTGAAATCAGGGGACCTGACGGGGAAGCGACACATGCAGGATATAGGCGGGCAGGATCTAGGGACTCCCCGCAAAGCCACATTTACACGGGACAATGCACTTACATGCACCAGGAAGAAGAAGGTTGAACTCCAAGGACTGAGAGGGGGGAAGCGGACCATGCCGGGATATGGGGCGCATGATCTTAGTGATCCCCGCACAGCGAATTATACACGGACAATGCACTTTACATGACAACAGGAAGAAGAGGTGGAACTCCAGGGACCTGAGCGGGGAGGAAAGGACAAATGCAGGAGGATTATCGGGCACAGGATTTTAGTGACTCCCCGCACAGCAATTATAACGCGACAGCACTTACATGCACCAGGAAGAAGAAGGTGAACTCCGGGGGACCTGAGCGGGGAAGTGACACATGCAGGATATCGGGGGCACAATCTTAGTGAACCCCACACAGCGCATTAGACACGGACAATGCACTTAAAGCACCAGGAAGAAGAAGGTGAAATCCGGGGACTGGCGGGGAAGTGACAACAGGCAGGCTACGGGCGCAGGATCTTAGGACTCCCGCACCCAGCGCATTATACATGGGACATGCACTTACTGCACCAGGAAGAAGAAGGTGAACCCAGGGGCCTGAGCGGGGGGAAGTGAAAGGAAGTGACACATGCAGGATATCGGGAGAGGAGGGATCTTGTGACTCCCAGCACCAGCACATTATACACGGGCAATGCACTTACAGCACCCAGGAAGAAGAAGGTGAACTCCAGGGACCGAGCGGGGAAGGACACATGAAGGATATCGGAGTGCACGATAATTAGTGATCGGTGGCAGACCAAAGCACCTCGGGGAGTGACACATGACGGGTAATAAATGTGCCCTATTGTTTCTTTGGAAGGTTGGGTGTACGAGCAGATCATTTCTCAGCGGGCCTTAATCTGTGTGTCTGTAGGAATATTATGGATTATTACTTCTATAATCAGGTAACTGTTGGCACTAGTTTTAAAAAAAATGTTTTGGTGGTAAATGTGGTACGTCCTTACTATGAGGTCTAGGAATTACTTACAGGAGGCCCCAACAATTCAAAATGTACTAGGCCCCCAGCACCCCGAAACAGGATGAGGCCACAAACCCCGGACGACTCTGCTGTGAGGTAATAAGGACCTAGGAACATCACATAACAGCAGAGATAGCCGACAATTCCTGATCATCTCATCGAATGTACATGTGGCATCCGGACGAAGGAAGGAAGGACCCCCAGGACCCCGATGCAATACTCAACGGACCTGGAAACATTGGACGTAGAACATTAAGGGAGAAGGAAACATCCCATCACCGATTATCACATCAAGATTCGGAGAACTAAAGAAGAAGGAAATCTATTGGATATATAGACGGAGGACAATCCGCACCTAAAAATCAATTCACAGCGAGATCCATTGTCTCACATCCCCGAGCTGCTCCAATCATTCTCTAACAGGATAAATACTCACTCACACCTAAAATACAGGGACACGGGTCACCGGGCTCACCCAAAGTATTCACCA
This sequence comes from Engystomops pustulosus, assembly GCA_019512145.1. Classification (NCBI taxonomy): domain Eukaryota; kingdom Metazoa; phylum Chordata; class Amphibia; order Anura; family Leptodactylidae; genus Engystomops; species Engystomops pustulosus. The sequence continues at coordinate 58,493 of WNYA01001167.1, forward strand.
GATTTGCTTTTTTTTATTCTTGGACCATTACGGCTTCCGTAGGCTCCTTAGATCCATCTCCCACCCGATTGCATTACGGCAATTTGCCTTTCTATTTTATCAATAGGGGCTTACGTAGCCCCGCGACCCTCCAGTCATTACCGAGTGGTTAAATGAATGAGCACTAATACAAATCATGTTCTCGTTGACATCAGACGTCATGGAGGACGCAATTATCTACCCCACTCTCGCGCCACAAACGCAGATGATAATCCGGACGTGTTATACCCAGTCCGGGGCTTATGAATAAAGAAACAGATATTGAAAAAGATTGTGAATTCCACTGATTGGATACGTGATAACCATGAAGCCGCCGTTACCGTCTTACCTTATTCCAGGACGGCCGCGAACCACTTCAATACACCAAAGCAAGTGTTTCACGTGTTGTACCGACTCTGTACCTACCATCTCTGATACCTACCGGGCGCTGTAACGGCTCTGTACCGGCTCTGTACCTAACGGCTATGTGGACCGGCTCGTACCTACTGGCTCTTGTACTAACGGCTCTGTACAGGCTCTGTAACAACCCAAAAAGGTGAGCACATCATCAGCAAAATACATAATTTCAGCAGATTGGTCTTCACCCACATGTGGCGCCCAATCGTCTGTCTACTTACCTCACAAGGTGTATTGTCATTCATGTTGGTTTTGGACAAGGAATCTTGATTCCAGGGCCTGTGGTGGAGCGTTAGTCTGGAGGGTTATGTATTCAGCCTTCCATCTCCATTCAACCTCAGCCTAATTAGTAATTATTCTAATTATCTGACCATCCCCAGGGTGGAGAGAAGGAAAAATAAGTGGTGGCATCTCCAGAGGGTTCTCGTTCTGAAAGTGTCTGCATGCCTGTGTTACCTATATCCAGATTACATGTATGGTCATACACGGAGCGCCCCCTAATGTGACTGTGGAGTGTCACTTCTGTGCAGCCGTGGTCCAGAGGAGCTGACCCCATTCTGACATTGAGTGGAGATGCGGGGTTCATTGCGCGGCCGATCACTTCACCAACAGTGAGATCCCTGTTCTCTTGAGACCTCGGGGGCCACTTGTGTGATCTGGGGGTGCTCTCCCACTCTTGAACCATAATTCCTCTTACCAATCAACTTGATCGTGTGGATACAACACTCTTAAGGGTAAAACATAATGTAGGCCCTAAAAAGGGCCACTAATCTGAGTGCGGTTATACGGTCCCCCTCTCTCAGCAGACGCCTGGAGCGGGATGTCACGTTCAGCCTCTAAGTATTTGCCTTCAGCAATGGGTCGGTCAGAACAGTGATGGTATTGTGACATCTTGTCCCTGACTCTTCTCTCCCAGTTGGTTGACCCCCAATACGGGACAAACCATAAGCATTTTTCTGGTGAGCCCACATTCCATGGGACGTGGGGACATCTTGAGGAGCCTCTCTCCATGTTGTCTGGTTATCTCAGGTTCCGAGATACCTGAGATCTCCAGGTCATGTTCAGTAGTGTCCTGGGGGGATAAACATACACAGATCGATGTACATCGAGGAGTTATTATGAGTTTATACATGAGAAGGCGGAGACATCCATAATCCTATAACTAACAGCCGTGACGGGGCTTACAAGGACAACCCTGCGAGAAACAGACCAATAACAGGAAACGTCCACCATGATATGTGGGCCGCAATATAGTGGCTTCATGGGGTCAATGGACTTTAGCCCTTTAGGATTTCCACAGAAACATTTAAAACAAATTATTCTTGTCTATTTGGACGTAACATCGTCCGAAGCGATTATTATAATATTGAGCCACTGATGAAGAGACAGTATAAGTTACAGAATTCCAAAAACCAATTAGGAGAGCTAGGACGTCAATTAAAAAAATAATGAAGGATAGCAGAAAGCTCATGAGGGAGATGGTTGGACCGCTGGACCTCCGAGCCGTCTGTAGGCCCTTCACTCCATTATAGATGGCAGACTTGAACAGATCCATTCACAGCTGCTTTGACTTCATAGACGAGCAGGCATTCCATCACTTGTGGTTCACCATGATCTTCCAATATACGAGAGATACTCAACTGAGAGAAAATAAGAGGATTTGGTTGCAAAAAAAATTTCCAGACTTGTTAAAAGCTCACTATTTCTTAACACCCCAGAGTCGACATAGGGCTCAAATCTCAACAAAAATCTATGCGATCCAGGTTCTCCATAAATTAGTGATGGGCTGATGATCCACCTAAGGAGGAAGTATTACTAAGAGCAGTAGAAACAACGCCCAGATGAGCAAGATCCAGATGAGGTACAACCTCTACCGATGTCCTACTAACACACTTACTAAAACCACTGACGACCAGAGAGGGAGGCAAGATTGGAGCGGAGATCTTTCCCCATCAGGAATGGTATTTTCTGTGACGGCATCAGGTTTTTTTGTGACTTCTGGTGGTCTGGTTGAGGGACGTCCAGGATCTACTAAACATGTAACATACAAATGACTGTTAGTTTGTTAGTATTGGTTAATACGGTCAGACCTGGTTCTCCATCCTGCCAGGTTATGCGGCCACAGGTTAAAAAGACCTACCAGAGTTATTGTGCCATGGTTTAGTGTGAGAAGAGTCAACATGATGAAAGAAAAGCCTGGAACAGAGACAGATGGGGGAACCTGGTCTGCTGAAAAGTCTAATCAAGAGCACACAGGTTGGCTCTTACTCTTTGTGGACACTTAGTTTGGATCAGAACTTCATGGTTTTGAGCAGGGGAGAGGACAGGTTGACACCGCGTTCTTGTAGCCCAATAGTTTGACTCAGAGCTGCTTGTGAAGCTGCGCCGTAGGAGAGGCTTGCTGACTCCATGGTTGTTCCTCCTATCCTCCCATAGGTGAAATATGATGGGCCGATAAAAGAGGAAAGCACCAATGGAGACCTTGATGGGCACATTGAGGACTAGGAGCTCGCCCCAAAGTGTTGCCCTGGGCAGGATAACCAAAGTGTGTCGCTCGAAGTCCATCACGGAGAAAAACAAAGAAAAAGAAAAGTGAGACGCAACGGTAAAAAGATAAAATGAAAGGGGGAGAATTAAAAGGATTCGGTAAAAGTCGCTACACAAACTCCATGACCATAGGAAAGAGTAATGTGAATGGATGGATACAGGAAAGACATTGGGGGTGAGGATTCTAGATCAACGTCTTGATTGGATGATCAAATTGCTGATGCGGATTGCTCAGGGATATGAATGAATAAAATGAGGATGGGAGGATGAGTGTGGATGATCAGACGATCAGGGATGATGGACGATTAGGTTAGGATGAGGATTATCAGGTATGATCAGGGGGATGATTGGATTTATTGATGGATGATCAGGGATGATTGATGATCGGGATGATGGGATTATCAGGGGATGTCAAGGGATGATGGAGGATTCAGGGATGAATGGATGATCAGGGATGATCAGGGATGATGGATTATCATGGATGAGCAGGGATAATTGATGGATGATCAGGGATGAGGATGATCATTGATGGATGATCAGGGATGAGGGATATCATGTATGATCAGGGTGATGGGGAGATCAGGATGATGGATGATCGGGATGATGGATTATCATGGACGATTCAGGGATGATGGCATGACAGGGATTGATGGAGGACATGATGGATGATCAGGGATGATGGTATTATCATGTATGATCAGGGATGATGGATTATCATGATGATCAGGATGATGGATGATCAGGGATGAGGGATTATATGGATTGATCAGGGAGAGGATGATCTTGAGGGATGATCGGGATGCGGATTATCATGTATGATCAGGGATGATGTGGATTATCATGGATGAACGGGATGAAGGATTTCAGGGATTGATCAGGGATGATGGACGATCAGGGATGAGGGCGGATCAGGGATGATGGAGATCAGGATGATAGCAGGGATGTGGATTATAATGGATATGTTCAGGGATAATGAGGATGATCAGGGATGATGGATTATCATGGATGATCAGTGATGATGGTTATCAGGATTACTCAGGGATGATGGATGATCAGGGATGATGGAAGATCAGGGATGAGGATGATCAGGGATGATGGACGATCAGTGAAGATGGGACGATCAGGATTGATGGGCGATCCGGGATTGATGGATGGATCAGGATGATCAGGGATGATGGATTATCTGGATGATCGGGATTATTGAGGATGCTCAGGGGATGATGGATTATCAGGGATTATCAGGGAGGATGGCTTGACAGGGAGATGGCGATCAGGATGATGGATGATTCAGGGATTATGGATGGTTGGTTGGTTGGAGATGTCCGATTGAGGAGATGAAACATCAAGAAGGATAAGAAGAAAACTGTAATGAAAATTATGTGCGGTGATTAGATGGCCAAGATGACTGAAGATGGTTAATCGACGATTGAAGCGAGTTTTGAAAAACAAGGTTAGACAATAGATGATTGATCTTCAGTGATGGATACAACAATGAATTATGAAGGAACCTCATTATGTTCAGAAGATAGGAAGATCTGTGATGGATGGTCAGAAAGATGAATGCTAATGAAGAGATAGGTGATCAGTAGGGGATCAGTTACATGGTGACAGGGCGCTCAGGATACATGATGATTAGATGGTTGCCATGTGATCAGATGGGATGGCTGATAATATGGTTCTGTGACCAGCAGCTGATTAGATATGAAATAACTGGGCTCTATACCGTATATCTGCTCTAGGGGGGCGCTGAATACACGGTAAGAGTGGGACTTTCCCAAGCCAGAAGAACCACTGGACCCCTCGTATCAAATTGCTTAGACAGAGTAGGTTCTGTTCGTGTTGATGATGCTCATGGTAGTATCAGTGACTCTGTCTTTAGCTGGTCTCCTCCAAATCCTCTCAACTAATGATGGCAAGAAAACATGATATGGTCTGGTGCAGACTCACTCTGTCGTTACCACAGAAGACGCAATGTTCTCCCCAGACCACTCACCCTTCATCTCTCATGCAGTGCCACCTCCTTCAGGTTTTGTCCTAGAACTACACATTACGCCCCCAGCAAGGTCATTCTCGCCCTTAAAAGGCTTATCACCTCTAGACTCTCTTTCCTCTCTCCAGAGGCAACTTTCTATTACCACCCTCTATCATCGGTTCCTCTGTCGTCTCCGATCTCAGTCTCATCTAGACTCTCTGTCCTTCTCCACCCTTCCAGATTCACGGGTCATCTCTGGCCCCCTGTATTCAGGACCTCTCTGTCATTCCCGATTCTCCAAAGCATTTTTTACCAGAACCTTTCTTCTTGTTTTCTCTCTTCTCTCTTGGACCCTTTGCTCACACCCAAGAGTCTCTGCTCCCTTCAGGCTCCTGACCATTCTTTCAGCCGCCTCTCTACTCTCAGGTGCCCAGACCCCTTTCGTCTTGTGTCTCTCTCTTGACCCTTTTGCTCACACAACGCATTCTCTGCCCCTTCAGGCTTACTTGACCATCTATAGGACACATCTACTCTCAGGAGCACCAGCACGTCTCTGTTTCTCTTCGTGTGACCATTTTGCTCACACCCAAGAGGTCTCTGCCCCTTCAGGCCTTCCTGACAATCTTTCAGACGGCCTCTATTACCTCAGGGCCCGACCCTTATTCGTGTTTTCTCCTCTCTTGGGCCTTTTGCTCACACCCAAGCTTCTCTGCCCCTTAAGGCCTTTACTGACCAGATTTATAGGGACCACCTCTCTACTCTCAGGTGCCCAGACCTTTATTGTTTCTCTCTCTTGGCCTTTTGCTCACCACCAAGTTCTTGCCTTCAGGCCCTCTGACCATCTTTCAGATGACTATCTACTCTCAGGTGCCCAGGACACTTCTTCTTGTTTTCTCTAGCTCTCTTGGACCCTTTTGCTCACACCCCAAGCGTCTCTGCCCCTTCAAGGCATTCCTGGACATCTTTCAGACGCATATTCTACTCTCAGGTGACCAGACCCTTCTTCTGTTTTCTCTCTCTTGGACCTTTTGCTCACCAACCCAAGCTTCTATGCCCCTTCAGGCCTTACTGACCATCTTATAGACCCTCTCTACTCAGGTGCACCAGACCCTTTCTTCTTGTTTGCCTCTCTTGGACCATTTTGCTAACACCCAAGCTTCTTGCCCCTTCAGGCATTCCTGACCATATTTCAGATTCCTCTCTACTCTCAGGTGCCCAGACCCTTCTCTTGTTTTATCTCTCTTGGACCCTTTTGCTCCACACCCAAGCGTCTCTGCCCCTTCAGCTTTACTGACCATCTTTCAGATGCCTTCTTACTCTCAGGTGCCAGACCCTTCTTCTTGTTTCCTCTTCTTGGACCCTTTGATCACACCCAAGCGTCTCTGCACCTTCAGGCATTCCTTGACAATCTTTCAGACGCCTCTCTACTCTAAGGTCCCAGACCCTTCTTCTTGGTTTCTCTATCTTGGACCCCCCTTTTGCTCACCACCCCCCCCCAGCTCTTCTGCCACTTAGGGCATTCCTGACATTATAGACCGCCTCTCTACTCTCAGGTGCCCAGACCCTTCTTCTTGTTTTCTCTCTCTTGGACCCTTTTGCTCACACCCAAGCTTCTCTGCCCCTTCAGGCCTTCCTGACCATCTTCAGGGATGATGGACGATCAGGGATGATGGATGATCAGGGATGATGGACGATCAGGGATGATGGATGATCAGGGATGATGGATGGTTGGTTGGTTGGAGATGTCCGATTGCAGGATGAAACATCAAGAAGGATAAGAAGAAAACTGTAATGAATAATTATGTGCGGTGATTCAGATGGTCCAAGATGACTGAATGGTTAATCGACGATTGAAGTTGGAGTTTTGAAAACAAGGTTAGACAAATAGATGATTGAATCTTCAGTGATGGATTACACAATGATTTATGAAGGACCTCATTAGGTTCAGAAGATAGAAGATCTGTGATGGATGGTCAGGAAAGATGAATGCTTTAATAAGAGATAGGTGATCAGTAGGGATCAGTACATTGGTGACAGGGCGCTCAGGAATACATGATGCTTAGATGGTTTGCCATGTGATCAGATGTGATGGATGATACATATGTTCTCTGTGACAGCAGCTGAATGTAGATATGAAATAACTGGGCTCTATACCGTATATCTGCTCTAGGGGGGCGCTGAATACACGGTAAGAGTGGGACTTTCCCAATCCAGAAGACCACTGGACCCTGGTTATTCTAACTGCTTAGACAGAGTAGGTTCTGTCGTGTTTGATGATGCTCATGGTAGTATCAGTGTCTGTCTTTAGCTGGTCATCCTCCCAAATCCTCTCAACTAATGATGTGCAAGAAAACATGTTATTGTCTGGTGCAGACTCCTCTGTCTTGTACCACAGAAGACTCCATGTCTCCCCAGACCACTCCACCCTTCATCTCTATCATGGCAGTGCCACCTCCTTCAGGTTTTGTCCTAGAACTTACACATTCCGCCCCCAGTCAAGGTTCATTCTCTCCCTTAAAAGGCTTATCCACCTCTAGACTCTTCTTTCCTCTCCAGAGGCAACTTTTCTCTTCACCACCCTCTATCCTCCTGGTTACCTCTGTCGTCTCCAGATCTCTCAGTCCTCATCTAGACTCCTCTGTCCTTCTCCATACTCCTTCCAGAATTCACTGGTCATCTCCTGGCCCCTGTATTCAGACCTCTCTGTCCATTCCCGATTCCTCCAAAGCATTTTTCTACCAGACCCTTCTTCTTGTTTTCTCTCTCTCTCTTGGACCCTTTTGCTCACACCCAAGCGTCTCTGCCCCTTCAGGCCTTCCTGACCATCTTTCAGACGCCTCTCTACTCTCAGGTGCCCAGACCCTTCTTCTTGTTTTCTCTCTCTTGGACCCTTTTGCTCACACCCAAGCTTCTCTGCCCCTTCAGGCCTTCCTGACCATCTTTCAGATGCCTCTCTACTCTCAGGTGCCCAGACCCTTCTTCTTGTTTTCTCTCTCTTGGACCCTTTTGCTCACACCCAAGCTTCTCTGCCCCTTCAGGCCTTCCTGACCATCTTATAGACACCTCTCTACTCTCAGGTGCCCAGACCCTTCTTCTTGTTTTCTCTCTCTTGGACCCTTTTGCTCACACCCAAGCGTCTCTGCCCCTTTTATAACGGACAGGCACTTAACATGCACCAGGAGAAGAAGCGTGAACTCCAGGGACCTGAGCAGGGGAGCGAAACATGAAGGATATCGGGTGCACGATATAGTTATCCCGACAAGCCGCATTATACAAGGACAATGCACTTACCAGGCACAGGATTGAAAGAAGAAGGTGAACTCCGGGGACCTGAGCGGGGAAGGAGGCAAGCGGACACATGCTAGGATATCGGGGGGCGCAGGATCTTAGTGACTCCCCCACAGCGCATTATACAACGGAAATGAACTTAAATGCACCAGGTAGCAGAAGGTGAACTCGGGGACTGAGCGGGGGAAGCGGGACACATGCAGGATATCGGGCGCAAGGGACCTTAGGACTCCCCGCACAGCGCATTAGACACGGACAATGCCACTTACATGCACCAGGAAGGAAAAGAAGAAGGTGAACTCCGGGGACCTGAGCGGGGACAGGGACACATGCAGGGGGTATCGGATGCACGAACTTAGTGACTCCCCGCACAGCCATTAACACGGACAATGCACTTACATGCAACAGGAGTGAAAGGAGAGGTGAATCAGGACATGAGCGGGGAGAGGAAGCGGGAAACATGCAGGATATCGGGCGCAGGATCTTAGTGACTCCCCGCCCACAGGCGCATTATTACACGGACAATGCACTCTTACAGCCCAGGAAGAAGGTGGTTGAACTCCGGGGACTGAGTGGGGAAGCGACAACCCATGCAGGATATCGGCGCGGATCTTAGTGACGCCACTGCACAGCGGCCATTTAACGGGAAATGCCACTTACATTGCACCAGACGAAGAGGTGAAACTCCGGGGGGGACCTGAGCGGGAAGAGAGCACGGAAGAAGACACATGCAGGATATCAGGTGCACTCTTAGTTACCTCCCCGCCACAGGCATTATACACAGAAGGATATCGGCGCAGGATCTTAGTGACTCCCCGCACAGCGCATTTACACGGCAATGCACTTACATGACACAGGAAGAAGAAGGAGGTGAACTCCAGGAGGGCCTGAGCATGGAAGCGACACATGCCAGGATAATTGGGGAAAGAGATTAGTGACTCCCCGCACAGTGCATTATACACGGGGAAAATGGGTCCTGCACTTACATGCACAGGAAGAAGTGAACTCCAAGGGACCTGAGCGGGGAAAGCGACACATGCAGGATATTGGGCGCAGAATCGTAGTGACTCCCCGCACAGAGGCATTATAACCGGACAATGCACTTACCTGACACCAGGAAGGAAGGTGGGAACTCAGGAACCTGAGCGGGGAAGGAGGAACGAAACATGCAGGATATCGGGCGCAGAATCTTAGTGATCCACGACAGCGCATTATACACGGACAAATGCACTACATGCACCAGGGAAGAGAAGGTGAACTCCCAGGGACCTGGAGCGGGAAAGTGACAAATGAAGGATATCGGGCTCAGGATCTTAGTGACTCCCCCGCAACAGCGCATTTTACAGGACAATGCATTACATGCACCAGGAGAGAAGTGAACGCCAGGGACCTGAGCGGGGAAGTGACACATGACAGGATACGTGCGCAGGATCTTAGTGACTCCCCGCAACGCATTATACACAGGACAATGCACTTATCATGCACCAGGAAAGAAGAAGGTGAACTCCGGGGGGGACCTGAGGGGGAAGAGAACAATGCAGGATATCGGGCGCGATCTTAGTGACTCCCGCACCGCGCTTATACACGGACAATGCACTGACAATTGCACCAGGAAGAAGAAGGTGAATCGTCCAGGGACCTGAGCGGGGACGGAAAGTGACACTGAAGGATATAGGCGCATGATCTTAGTGACTCCCCGCCACAGCGGCATTTATACACAGCACAATGCCCAACTTACATGGCACAGGAAGAGGAAGGTGAGAACTCGGGGTACCTGAGAGGGGAGGAAAGCGCCACATGCAGGATTATCGGGGGGCAGGATCTAGTTACTCCCCACACAGTGCATATACATGGACAATGCACTTACATGCACAAGGAAGAAGAAGGTGACCTCCAGGGGGACCTGGCGGGGAAGTGACCACATGCAGGATATCGGGCGCGGATCTTAGTGACTCCCCGAACAGTGATTATTACATGGACAATGCACTACAGCACCAGGAAGAGAAGGTGGGAACTCCAGGGGGACCTGAGCGGGGAAGTGAACACAGGAATCAGGGTGCAGGATCTTAGTGAACTCACCTCACAGCGCATTATACATGGACAATGCAATTACATGCACCAGGAAGAAGAGGTGAAACTCCGGGGGACCTGAGCGGGGGAGAGAGCGACCACATGCAGGATATCGGACGCAGGTCTTATGGAATCCCCGCCACAGCGCATTATACCGGACAATGCACTTAAAACAATGCACCGGAAGAAGAAGGTGACCTCCGGGGACCTGAGCGGGAGCGACACATGCAGGATATCGGTTTTGGTGTTTGTGCAGGATCGATCTGTTATGACTCCCCGCACAGACGCTTATACACGGACAATGCACTTACATGCACCAGGAAGAGAAGGTGAACTCCAGGACCTGAGCGGGGATGACGACACATGCGGATATAGGCGTGAACGATCTTCTTTAGTGACTACCCGCAAGCGCATTATACACGGACAATGCACTTACATGCACCATGAAGAAGCAGGTGAACTCCGGGGCCTGAGCGGGGAAGTGAACATGCAGGATATCGGGGCAGGATCTTAGTTGGCTCCCCGCACCGCACATTATACAAGGGACAAGGACTCTACAGCACCAGGAGAAGCGAAGAAGGTGAATGAACTCCAGGGACCTGAGAGGGAAGCGAAACATTGCAGGATATCGGGTGCAGGATCTTAGTGATCCCCGACACAGCGCATTATACAGCGACATGCACTACATGCACCAGGATGAAAGAAGAAGGTGAAATCCGGGGACCTGAGCGGGGAAGCGACACATGCAGGATATCGGGTGCAGGATCTTAGTGACTCCCCGCACAGCGCTTATACACGGACAATGCACCATGCACCAGGATGAAGAAGAAGGTGAACTCGGGGACATGAGCGGGGAAGCGACACATGAAGGATATGGGCGCAGGCTCTTAGTGACTCCCCGCACAGCGCAGTATACACGGACATGCAATTACATGCACAGGGGTAGCAGAAGGTTGAACTCCGGGGACCTGAGCGGGGGCAGCGACACATGCAGGATTATCGGGACGCAGGACTTAGTGACTACCCGCACAGCGCATTATACACGGACAAGGCACGTACATGACCAGGAAGAAGAAGTGAACTCCGGGGACCCTGAGCGGGGAAAAGTGGAAAAACACATGCAGCGGCTGTTATCGGATTGCACGAAACTTAGTGACTCCCCGCACAGCGCATTATACCGGACAATGCACTTACATGCACCAGGATGTTGAAAGGCAAGGAAGGTGAACTAGGGGACATGAGAGGGGAAGCGACACATGCAGGGATAGGGGCGCAGGATCTTAGTGACTCCCCGCACAGCGCATATTACACGGACAATGACACTTACAGCAACAGGAAGAAGATTGGGAACTACGGGGACCTGAGTTGGGAAGCGACACAGCAGGATATCGGGGCGCAGGGATTTAGTGACTCCTGCACAGCGCATTATACACGGACAAATGCACTTACATTGCACCAGGAAGAAGAAGGTGGAATTCCGGGGACCTGAGCGGGGAAAAGGAAGCGACACATGAGGATATCAGGTGCACGATCTTAGTTACTCCCCGCACAGCGCATTCTATACACAGCAGGATATCCGGCGCAGGATCTTCGTGGACTCCCCGCACAGCGGCATTTATTACAGGGACAATGCACTACATGCACCAGGAAGAGAAAGGTGAAATCGGGTGGTCCGAGCAGGGAAGCGACACATGCAGAGATATGGGTGCAAGATATTAGTGACTCCCCGCACAGTGCATATACACGGACAAGCACTTACATGCACCAAGGAAGAAGGTGTGAACTCCAGGGAACGAGCGGGGAAGCGACACATGCAGGAATTGGGCCGCAGAATCTTAGTGACTCCCCGCCACAGCGGCATTTACACGGACAATGCACTACATGCACCTAGGAAGAAAGAAGGTGAACTCCAGGGACCTGAGCGGGGAAGCGACACAGAAGGAGATATCGGGGGGAAGGAATCTTAGTGACTCCCCGCACAGCGCATATACACGGACAATGCACTTACATTGCACAGGAAGAAGAAGTGTTGAACTCAGGGACTGAGCGGGGAAGTGACACATGAAGGATATCGGGCGCAGGATCTTAGTGACCCGCACAGTGGAATTTCAACGGACAAGCACTTAATACACCAGGAAGGGAGGAGGTGAACTCCGGGAACTGAGCGGGGGAAGCCGGACACATGCAGGATTATCGGGCGCAGGATCTTAGTGACTCCTGGCACAGTGCATTATACACGGACAATGCACTTACATACACCAGGAAGAAGAAGAAGGTGAACTCAGGGAACTGAGCGGGAAGGAAGTGACACATGCAGATTATAGGTGCACAATTTAGTGACTCCCTGCACAGCGCATTATCACGGACAATGCCACTTACATGCACCAGGAAGAAGAGGTGACTCCGGGGACCTGAGCGGGAAGCGACACTGCAGGCTATCGGGAGCAGGATCTTAGTGACTCCCCGCACAGCGCGCATTATAACGGACAATGCACTGACCATGCAACAGGGAGAAGAAGGTGAACTCGGCGGGCTGAGCGGGGAAGCGGAAGGACACATGCTAGATATCGGGTGCAGGTCTTTGTGACTCCCCGCACAGCGCATTACCACGGACAAGCACTTACCATGCACCAGAAGAAGAAGGTGAACTCCGGGGGACCTGAGCAGGGAAGCGAAACCGCAGGATATCGGGTGAACGATCTTAGTGACTCACCGACACAGCGCATTATTACAGGACAATGCAATTACATGCACCAGGAATAGAAGGTGAATCCAGGGACCTGAGCAGGGGGAGGGGGGAAGGAACACATGCAGGATCTCGGGTGCACGACATTAGGACTCCCCGGGGCCCCCCCCCCCCCCCACGCGCATTATACACGGAAAATGCACTTACATGCACAAGATGAAAGAAGCAGGTGAAACCAGGGACCTGAGCGGGGGGAAGCGACACATGCCAGGATACGGGCGCAGGGATATAGTGACTCCCGCACAGCGCATATACACGGACAATGCACTTACATGCACAAGGTAGCAGAAGGTGTGAACTCCGGGGAACTGAGCGGTGGGAAGCGACACATGCAGGATGATCGGCGCAGGACCTTAGTGACTCCCCGCACAGCGCATATACACGGACCCAAAATGCACTTACAGCACCAGGGAAGAGAAGGTGAAACCTCCGGGGGACCTGGAGCAGGGAAGCGAACATGCAGGTATCGGGTGAACGATCTTAGTGACTCCCCGACACAGCGACATTTACACGGACAATGCACTACAGCACCAGGGAATAAGAAGTGAACCCGGGACCTGCGCGGGAAGCGAACAGCAGGATATCGGTTCGCACGATATTAGTGACTCCCCGCACAGCGAATTATACACGGACAATGCAACTTACAGGCACCAGTTGAAAGAGAGTGAAACCCGGGGACCTGAGCGGGGAGAAGCGACCACATGCGGATATCGGGAGCAGGAATCTTAGTGACTCCCAGCACACGCGCATTATATAACACGGGACAATGCCACTTACATGCACAGGAAGAAGATGGTGACCCGGGGACCTGAGTGGCGTTATAGACGACAACATGCAGGAATGGGCGCAGGATCTTAGTGACTCCCTGACAGCGCATTCTACACGGACAATGACTACATGCACCAGGAAGAAGAAGGTGAACCGGGGCCCTGAGCGGGGAAGAAGAGAGAGACACATGCAGGTATCAGCGGCACGATCTTAGTTCTCCCCGCATCAGCGCATTATACACAGGCAGGATATACGGCGCCGGAGGATTAGTGACTCCCCGCCACAGCGATTATACACGGACAATTGCACTTACATGCACCAGGCAGAAGAAGGTGATTGAACTCCAGGGACCTGAGCAGGGAAGCGACACATGCACTGATATTGTGTGCAAGATATAGTGACTCCCGCACAGTGCCATTATACACGGACAGAACTTACATGCACCAGGAAGAATGGTGAACTCAAGGGACCTGAGCGGGGAGGGGAAGCGACACATGCAGGGATATTGGGCGCAGCATCTTAGTGACTCCCCGCACAGCGCATTATACACGAGGGACAATGCACTTACATGCACAGGAGAGGTGAACTCCAGGGACCTGAGCGGGGAAGCGGACACATGGCAGGAATGGGCGCAGGAATTTAGTGACTCCCGAACAGCGCATTATACACGGACAAATGCACTTACAGACACCAGGAAGAAGAAGGTGAACTCCAGGGACCTGAGCGGGGGGGAAGGACACATGAAGGAGATCGGGCTAGGATCTTAGTGACTCCCCGCACAGCGCTTATACACGGACATGCACATTACATTGCACCAGGAAGAAGAAGGTGAACTCCCAGGGACCTGAGCGGGGAGTGACACATGCAGGATATCGTGCGCAGGAGGATCTTAGTGACTCCGCCACAGCGCACTATACACAGACAAGGCACTTAATGCACCAGGAAGAAGAAGGTGAACTCCGGGGACCTGAGCGGGAAGAGACAATGCAGATATCGGGCCGCAGGATCTTAGTGACCTCCCGCACAGGCTTATACACGGACAATGTACTTACATGCACCGGAAAAGAAGAAGGTGAACTCAAGGGACCTGGCGGGGAAGTGAAAATGAGGATATCGGGCGCATGATATTAGTGACTCCCCGCACAGCCGATTATACACAGACATGCACTTACATGCACAGGAAGAGAAGGGGAACTCCGGGGACCTGAGCGGGGAAGCGACACATGCAGGATACGGGTTGCAGGATCTTAGTACTACCCCGCCACCAGTGCATTATAATGGACCAATGCACTTACATGCACCAGGGAAGAAGAAGGTGAACTCCAGGGACCTAGCGGGGGAAGTGACACATGCAGGATATCGGGCGCAGGATCTTAGTGACTCCCCGCAAAGTGAAGTACATGGACAATGCACTTACTGCACCAGGAAGAGAGGTGAAAACTACGGGGACCTGAGCGGGGGGGATGCGACAAATGCAGGGATATTAGGTGCAAGTTTTAGGGACTCCCTCACAGCGCATTATAAATGGACAATGCACTTCAGCACCAGGAAGAAGAAGGTGAACTCCGGGGACTGAGTGGGGAAGCGGAAAACATGCAGGATATCGGACGCAGGATCTAGTACTCCCTGCACAGCCGCATTATACACGGACCAATGCACTTACAATGCACCAGGAAGAAGAAAGGTGAACTCCAGGACCTGAGGGGGGGAGGAAGCGACACATGCAGGATGATCGGACGCAGGATATTGTGACTCCCTGCACAGCGCATTATACACGGACAATGCACTACATGCACCAGGAAAAGAAGTGAAACTCAGGGACCTGAGCGGGAGAAGCGACACATGCAGGATATCGGAGCAGGATTCTAGTGACTCCCTGCACCACGCATTTTCTACACGGACAATGCACTTTACCATGCACCAGAGAAGGTGAACTCCGGGGACCTGATCGGGGAAGTGACACATGCAGGATATCAGGTGCAGGATCTAGTGACACTCCCCGCACAGCGCATATAAAGGACAAATGAACTTAAATGGCACAAGGAAGAAGAAGGTGAAACTCTGGGGACCTGAGCGGGGCGGAAAGCGACACATGAGGAATCGGACGAAGGATATTTGGACTCCCTGCCACAGCGCATTCTACACGGAAATGCCTTACAGCACCAGAGGGAAGACAAGGAAGGTGAACGCAGGGGACCTGACGGGCCGGGGAAGCCGACACATGCAGGATTTAGCGGGGCAGGATCTTAGTTGACTCCACCGCACAGCACATTATACACGGACAATGCACTGACATGCACCAGGAAGAAGAAGAAGGGAAACTCCAAGGACCTGAGCGGGGAAGGAAGCGACACATGCAGGATATGGGGCGCAGGATCTTAGTGAATCCCCGCACAGCGCAATTATACACGGACAATGCCACACATGCACCAGGAAGAAGGTGAACTCCAGGGCCGAGCGGGGAAGCGACACATGCAGGATACGGGACGCAGGTCTTAGTGACTCCTGCACAGCGCATTAACACGGACAATGCACTTACATGCACCAGGAAGAAGTGAACTCGGGGACTGAGCGGGGAAGTGAACATGCAGGATATCAGGTGCAGGACTTAGTGACTCCCCTCACAGCGCATTATACATGGAACAATGCACTACATGCACCAGGAGAAGAAGGTTGAAAACTCCGGGGAACTGTGAGCGGGGGGGACAGCGCACAGGCAGTGATATCGGAAGCAGGATCTTGTGGACTCCAGGCACAGCGCATTATACACGACCAATGCACTTACATGCACAGGAAGAAGAAGGTGAAATCAGGGGACCTGACGGGGAAGCGACACATGCAGGATATAGGCGGGCAGGATCTAGGGACTCCCCGCAAAGCCACATTTACACGGGACAATGCACTTACATGCACCAGGAAGAAGAAGGTTGAACTCCAAGGACTGAGAGGGGGGAAGCGGACCATGCCGGGATATGGGGCGCATGATCTTAGTGATCCCCGCACAGCGAATTATACACGGACAATGCACTTTACATGACAACAGGAAGAAGAGGTGGAACTCCAGGGACCTGAGCGGGGAGGAAAGGACAAATGCAGGAGGATTATCGGGCACAGGATTTTAGTGACTCCCCGCACAGCAATTATAACGCGACAGCACTTACATGCACCAGGAAGAAGAAGGTGAACTCCGGGGGACCTGAGCGGGGAAGTGACACATGCAGGATATCGGGGGCACAATCTTAGTGAACCCCACACAGCGCATTAGACACGGACAATGCACTTAAAGCACCAGGAAGAAGAAGGTGAAATCCGGGGACTGGCGGGGAAGTGACAACAGGCAGGCTACGGGCGCAGGATCTTAGGACTCCCGCACCCAGCGCATTATACATGGGACATGCACTTACTGCACCAGGAAGAAGAAGGTGAACCCAGGGGCCTGAGCGGGGGGAAGTGAAAGGAAGTGACACATGCAGGATATCGGGAGAGGAGGGATCTTGTGACTCCCAGCACCAGCACATTATACACGGGCAATGCACTTACAGCACCCAGGAAGAAGAAGGTGAACTCCAGGGACCGAGCGGGGAAGGACACATGAAGGATATCGGAGTGCACGATAATTAGTGATCGGTGGCAGACCAAAGCACCTCGGGGAGTGACACATGACGGGTAATAAATGTGCCCTATTGTTTCTTTGGAAGGTTGGGTGTACGAGCAGATCATTTCTCAGCGGGCCTTAATCTGTGTGTCTGTAGGAATATTATGGATTATTACTTCTATAATCAGGTAACTGTTGGCACTAGTTTTAAAAAAAATGTTTTGGTGGTAAATGTGGTACGTCCTTACTATGAGGTCTAGGAATTACTTACAGGAGGCCCCAACAATTCAAAATGTACTAGGCCCCCAGCACCCCGAAACAGGATGAGGCCACAAACCCCGGACGACTCTGCTGTGAGGTAATAAGGACCTAGGAACATCACATAACAGCAGAGATAGCCGACAATTCCTGATCATCTCATCGAATGTACATGTGGCATCCGGACGAAGGAAGGAAGGACCCCCAGGACCCCGATGCAATACTCAACGGACCTGGAAACATTGGACGTAGAACATTAAGGGAGAAGGAAACATCCCATCACCGATTATCACATCAAGATTCGGAGAACTAAAGAAGAAGGAAATCTATTGGATATATAGACGGAGGACAATCCGCACCTAAAAATCAATTCACAGCGAGATCCATTGTCTCACATCCCCGAGCTGCTCCAATCATTCTCTAACAGGATAAATACTCACTCACACCTAAAATACAGGGACACGGGTCACCGGGCTCACCCAAAGTATTCACCAGATTTGCTTTTTTTTATTCTTGGACCATTACGGCTTCCGTAGGCTCCTTAGATCCATCTCCCACCCGATTGCATTACGGCAATTTGCCTTTCTATTTTATCAATAGGGGCTTACGTAGCCCCGCGACCCTCCAGTCATTACCGAGTGGTTAAATGAATGAGCACTAATACAAATCATGTTCTCGTTGACATCAGACGTCATGGAGGACGCAATTATCTACCCCACTCTCGCGCCACAAACGCAGATGATAATCCGGACGTGTTATACCCAGTCCGGGGCTTATGAATAAAGAAACAGATATTGAAAAAGATTGTGAATTCCACTGATTGGATACGTGATAACCATGAAGCCGCCGTTACCGTCTTACCTTATTCCAGGACGGCCGCGAACCACTTCAATACACCAAAGCAAGTGTTTCACGTGTTGTACCGACTCTGTACCTACCATCTCTGATACCTACCGGGCGCTGTAACGGCTCTGTACCGGCTCTGTACCTAACGGCTATGTGGACCGGCTCGTACCTACTGGCTCTTGTACTAACGGCTCTGTACAGGCTCTGTAACAACCCAAAAAGGTGAGCACATCATCAGCAAAATACATAATTTCAGCAGATTGGTCTTCACCCACATGTGGCGCCCAATCGTCTGTCTACTTACCTCACAAGGTGTATTGTCATTCATGTTGGTTTTGGACAAGGAATCTTGATTCCAGGGCCTGTGGTGGAGCGTTAGTCTGGAGGGTTATGTATTCAGCCTTCCATCTCCATTCAACCTCAGCCTAATTAGTAATTATTCTAATTATCTGACCATCCCCAGGGTGGAGAGAAGGAAAAATAAGTGGTGGCATCTCCAGAGGGTTCTCGTTCTGAAAGTGTCTGCATGCCTGTGTTACCTATATCCAGATTACATGTATGGTCATACACGGAGCGCCCCCTAATGTGACTGTGGAGTGTCACTTCTGTGCAGCCGTGGTCCAGAGGAGCTGACCCCATTCTGACATTGAGTGGAGATGCGGGGTTCATTGCGCGGCCGATCACTTCACCAACAGTGAGATCCCTGTTCTCTTGAGACCTCGGGGGCCACTTGTGTGATCTGGGGGTGCTCTCCCACTCTTGAACCATAATTCCTCTTACCAATCAACTTGATCGTGTGGATACAACACTCTTAAGGGTAAAACATAATGTAGGCCCTAAAAAGGGCCACTAATCTGAGTGCGGTTATACGGTCCCCCTCTCTCAGCAGACGCCTGGAGCGGGATGTCACGTTCAGCCTCTAAGTATTTGCCTTCAGCAATGGGTCGGTCAGAACAGTGATGGTATTGTGACATCTTGTCCCTGACTCTTCTCTCCCAGTTGGTTGACCCCCAATACGGGACAAACCATAAGCATTTTTCTGGTGAGCCCACATTCCATGGGACGTGGGGACATCTTGAGGAGCCTCTCTCCATGTTGTCTGGTTATCTCAGGTTCCGAGATACCTGAGATCTCCAGGTCATGTTCAGTAGTGTCCTGGGGGGATAAACATACACAGATCGATGTACATCGAGGAGTTATTATGAGTTTATACATGAGAAGGCGGAGACATCCATAATCCTATAACTAACAGCCGTGACGGGGCTTACAAGGACAACCCTGCGAGAAACAGACCAATAACAGGAAACGTCCACCATGATATGTGGGCCGCAATATAGTGGCTTCATGGGGTCAATGGACTTTAGCCCTTTAGGATTTCCACAGAAACATTTAAAACAAATTATTCTTGTCTATTTGGACGTAACATCGTCCGAAGCGATTATTATAATATTGAGCCACTGATGAAGAGACAGTATAAGTTACAGAATTCCAAAAACCAATTAGGAGAGCTAGGACGTCAATTAAAAAAATAATGAAGGATAGCAGAAAGCTCATGAGGGAGATGGTTGGACCGCTGGACCTCCGAGCCGTCTGTAGGCCCTTCACTCCATTATAGATGGCAGACTTGAACAGATCCATTCACAGCTGCTTTGACTTCATAGACGAGCAGGCATTCCATCACTTGTGGTTCACCATGATCTTCCAATATACGAGAGATACTCAACTGAGAGAAAATAAGAGGATTTGGTTGCAAAAAAAATTTCCAGACTTGTTAAAAGCTCACTATTTCTTAACACCCCAGAGTCGACATAGGGCTCAAATCTCAACAAAAATCTATGCGATCCAGGTTCTCCATAAATTAGTGATGGGCTGATGATCCACCTAAGGAGGAAGTATTACTAAGAGCAGTAGAAACAACGCCCAGATGAGCAAGATCCAGATGAGGTACAACCTCTACCGATGTCCTACTAACACACTTACTAAAACCACTGACGACCAGAGAGGGAGGCAAGATTGGAGCGGAGATCTTTCCCCATCAGGAATGGTATTTTCTGTGACGGCATCAGGTTTTTTTGTGACTTCTGGTGGTCTGGTTGAGGGACGTCCAGGATCTACTAAACATGTAACATACAAATGACTGTTAGTTTGTTAGTATTGGTTAATACGGTCAGACCTGGTTCTCCATCCTGCCAGGTTATGCGGCCACAGGTTAAAAAGACCTACCAGAGTTATTGTGCCATGGTTTAGTGTGAGAAGAGTCAACATGATGAAAGAAAAGCCTGGAACAGAGACAGATGGGGGAACCTGGTCTGCTGAAAAGTCTAATCAAGAGCACACAGGTTGGCTCTTACTCTTTGTGGACACTTAGTTTGGATCAGAACTTCATGGTTTTGAGCAGGGGAGAGGACAGGTTGACACCGCGTTCTTGTAGCCCAATAGTTTGACTCAGAGCTGCTTGTGAAGCTGCGCCGTAGGAGAGGCTTGCTGACTCCATGGTTGTTCCTCCTATCCTCCCATAGGTGAAATATGATGGGCCGATAAAAGAGGAAAGCACCAATGGAGACCTTGATGGGCACATTGAGGACTAGGAGCTCGCCCCAAAGTGTTGCCCTGGGCAGGATAACCAAAGTGTGTCGCTCGAAGTCCATCACGGAGAAAAACAAAGAAAAAGAAAAGTGAGACGCAACGGTAAAAAGATAAAATGAAAGGGGGAGAATTAAAAGGATTCGGTAAAAGTCGCTACACAAACTCCATGACCATAGGAAAGAGTAATGTGAATGGATGGATACAGGAAAGACATTGGGGGTGAGGATTCTAGATCAACGTCTTGATTGGATGATCAAATTGCTGATGCGGATTGCTCAGGGATATGAATGAATAAAATGAGGATGGGAGGATGAGTGTGGATGATCAGACGATCAGGGATGATGGACGATTAGGTTAGGATGAGGATTATCAGGTATGATCAGGGGGATGATTGGATTTATTGATGGATGATCAGGGATGATTGATGATCGGGATGATGGGATTATCAGGGGATGTCAAGGGATGATGGAGGATTCAGGGATGAATGGATGATCAGGGATGATCAGGGATGATGGATTATCATGGATGAGCAGGGATAATTGATGGATGATCAGGGATGAGGATGATCATTGATGGATGATCAGGGATGAGGGATATCATGTATGATCAGGGTGATGGGGAGATCAGGATGATGGATGATCGGGATGATGGATTATCATGGACGATTCAGGGATGATGGCATGACAGGGATTGATGGAGGACATGATGGATGATCAGGGATGATGGTATTATCATGTATGATCAGGGATGATGGATTATCATGATGATCAGGATGATGGATGATCAGGGATGAGGGATTATATGGATTGATCAGGGAGAGGATGATCTTGAGGGATGATCGGGATGCGGATTATCATGTATGATCAGGGATGATGTGGATTATCATGGATGAACGGGATGAAGGATTTCAGGGATTGATCAGGGATGATGGACGATCAGGGATGAGGGCGGATCAGGGATGATGGAGATCAGGATGATAGCAGGGATGTGGATTATAATGGATATGTTCAGGGATAATGAGGATGATCAGGGATGATGGATTATCATGGATGATCAGTGATGATGGTTATCAGGATTACTCAGGGATGATGGATGATCAGGGATGATGGAAGATCAGGGATGAGGATGATCAGGGATGATGGACGATCAGTGAAGATGGGACGATCAGGATTGATGGGCGATCCGGGATTGATGGATGGATCAGGATGATCAGGGATGATGGATTATCTGGATGATCGGGATTATTGAGGATGCTCAGGGGATGATGGATTATCAGGGATTATCAGGGAGGATGGCTTGACAGGGAGATGGCGATCAGGATGATGGATGATTCAGGGATTATGGATGGTTGGTTGGTTGGAGATGTCCGATTGAGGAGATGAAACATCAAGAAGGATAAGAAGAAAACTGTAATGAAAATTATGTGCGGTGATTAGATGGCCAAGATGACTGAAGATGGTTAATCGACGATTGAAGCGAGTTTTGAAAAACAAGGTTAGACAATAGATGATTGATCTTCAGTGATGGATACAACAATGAATTATGAAGGAACCTCATTATGTTCAGAAGATAGGAAGATCTGTGATGGATGGTCAGAAAGATGAATGCTAATGAAGAGATAGGTGATCAGTAGGGGATCAGTTACATGGTGACAGGGCGCTCAGGATACATGATGATTAGATGGTTGCCATGTGATCAGATGGGATGGCTGATAATATGGTTCTGTGACCAGCAGCTGATTAGATATGAAATAACTGGGCTCTATACCGTATATCTGCTCTAGGGGGGCGCTGAATACACGGTAAGAGTGGGACTTTCCCAAGCCAGAAGAACCACTGGACCCCTCGTATCAAATTGCTTAGACAGAGTAGGTTCTGTTCGTGTTGATGATGCTCATGGTAGTATCAGTGACTCTGTCTTTAGCTGGTCTCCTCCAAATCCTCTCAACTAATGATGGCAAGAAAACATGATATGGTCTGGTGCAGACTCACTCTGTCGTTACCACAGAAGACGCAATGTTCTCCCCAGACCACTCACCCTTCATCTCTCATGCAGTGCCACCTCCTTCAGGTTTTGTCCTAGAACTACACATTACGCCCCCAGCAAGGTCATTCTCGCCCTTAAAAGGCTTATCACCTCTAGACTCTCTTTCCTCTCTCCAGAGGCAACTTTCTATTACCACCCTCTATCATCGGTTCCTCTGTCGTCTCCGATCTCAGTCTCATCTAGACTCTCTGTCCTTCTCCACCCTTCCAGATTCACGGGTCATCTCTGGCCCCCTGTATTCAGGACCTCTCTGTCATTCCCGATTCTCCAAAGCATTTTTTACCAGAACCTTTCTTCTTGTTTTCTCTCTTCTCTCTTGGACCCTTTGCTCACACCCAAGAGTCTCTGCTCCCTTCAGGCTCCTGACCATTCTTTCAGCCGCCTCTCTACTCTCAGGTGCCCAGACCCCTTTCGTCTTGTGTCTCTCTCTTGACCCTTTTGCTCACACAACGCATTCTCTGCCCCTTCAGGCTTACTTGACCATCTATAGGACACATCTACTCTCAGGAGCACCAGCACGTCTCTGTTTCTCTTCGTGTGACCATTTTGCTCACACCCAAGAGGTCTCTGCCCCTTCAGGCCTTCCTGACAATCTTTCAGACGGCCTCTATTACCTCAGGGCCCGACCCTTATTCGTGTTTTCTCCTCTCTTGGGCCTTTTGCTCACACCCAAGCTTCTCTGCCCCTTAAGGCCTTTACTGACCAGATTTATAGGGACCACCTCTCTACTCTCAGGTGCCCAGACCTTTATTGTTTCTCTCTCTTGGCCTTTTGCTCACCACCAAGTTCTTGCCTTCAGGCCCTCTGACCATCTTTCAGATGACTATCTACTCTCAGGTGCCCAGGACACTTCTTCTTGTTTTCTCTAGCTCTCTTGGACCCTTTTGCTCACACCCCAAGCGTCTCTGCCCCTTCAAGGCATTCCTGGACATCTTTCAGACGCATATTCTACTCTCAGGTGACCAGACCCTTCTTCTGTTTTCTCTCTCTTGGACCTTTTGCTCACCAACCCAAGCTTCTATGCCCCTTCAGGCCTTACTGACCATCTTATAGACCCTCTCTACTCAGGTGCACCAGACCCTTTCTTCTTGTTTGCCTCTCTTGGACCATTTTGCTAACACCCAAGCTTCTTGCCCCTTCAGGCATTCCTGACCATATTTCAGATTCCTCTCTACTCTCAGGTGCCCAGACCCTTCTCTTGTTTTATCTCTCTTGGACCCTTTTGCTCCACACCCAAGCGTCTCTGCCCCTTCAGCTTTACTGACCATCTTTCAGATGCCTTCTTACTCTCAGGTGCCAGACCCTTCTTCTTGTTTCCTCTTCTTGGACCCTTTGATCACACCCAAGCGTCTCTGCACCTTCAGGCATTCCTTGACAATCTTTCAGACGCCTCTCTACTCTAAGGTCCCAGACCCTTCTTCTTGGTTTCTCTATCTTGGACCCCCCTTTTGCTCACCACCCCCCCCCAGCTCTTCTGCCACTTAGGGCATTCCTGACATTATAGACCGCTCTACTCTCAGGTGCCCAGACCCTGCTTCTGGTTTTTCTCTCTTATCTCTTGGACCCTTTGCTTTCACACCAAGCGTTCTCTGCACCTTCAGGCCTTCCTGACCATCTTTCAGACGCCTCTCTACTCTCAGGTGCCCAGACCCTTCTTCTTGTTTTCTCTCTCTCTCTTGGACCCTTTTGCTCACACCCAAGCGTCTCTGCCCCTTCAGGCCTTCCTGACCATCTTTCAGACGCCTCTCTACTCTCAGGTGCCCAGACCCGTCTGCATCCATCAGGCTTTCCTCTCCCCTTAGATACCTGTGTCCCATCAGATAGCTATGTCCTATCCAGACAACAATATTCTCTTGAAACCCCTGTTCTTTACCGAAACCTGTAGACTTTCTCGTTTATTCCAGACTCTTATGTTTCCTCCAGACTCCTCTTTCTCATCCAGATCCTTTTGGATTTCTGTGCTACTGGTGTCCACTTCTTTCCCTCACAGACACCTTGTTCCCTTGAGGCACCTCCATACTGGCTGATGCCTTCTCTCCCTATGCTTACTCTGGACTCATGTTGAGGCATCACTCTTCAAACTCCCTTACCCCCTGTAGAGCCCCTTTCCCATCCTGACAGCACTGATCCCGAGACACCTCTGTAAAGGGACCTTCCCACCCACTTTACTCATAAATTGGATGGGGAATTGGGCCTATTAAGGACATCGCTTGTTGGTGGTGAATCAGCTGCTGCCATAAGAAGGAAGAATGACAGGAGATGAGACATGCACTTGTGTCCCTGCTGCTGCGTTAGGACAGATTTCTTCCGATTCTTGGGATGTGGAGAATAATCTTACCATGGAGACCGGATTTATAATGCAGCCTCATGGAAGTGGACCAATGTTTTTTCCACTTGTCTGATGTTAAGTTCTGCTTCTTCTTGGGTGAAATCTTTGGTGGCCGCTGAGCAGAGTCTTTTCTTCTCGTCTGATCTTGGCTGATGGCTTCATGGACTGGTTCCTCCTGGGTTTTGGCTACTAATATAGATGTGTCTTGAGTTTTTGTCGGCCTTGTGGGGACTGCGATTACTGTTCTCTCTGTTATTGGGATCATCACATCTTTTTCTGTCGGTGCCTTTGGTTCATCGTTGGCAAAGGCTTTATCAGCGCCCGGTTTCTCAATGTGAGGAGGGAGGGAGGGCTTCATGGAAGGTGGAAGGAACACCTGACTTGGAGGAGTAAAGTCTTGACTAGATTGTATCATTGTTTGCACTATGGTATCTGGACTGGAATTTTTTATTCTCTCTGGAGTGCTTACGTCCAAGGGTACTGTGGTAATTTGGGGCAATACTGAGTTCAGCACCAGGTCTGATGCTGTTAGCAGATCCAGTTCTGATGCTGTGGCTTTGGGAACCATGTCTGACTGTGTTGGCTTACTGGTTAATTCTAAAGTTGACTCTGGTTGTGGCGATTCAGGAGCCATCTCTGGCTGCGATGGTTCTGGAGTCGGCTCTGGCTGCGATGGTTCTGGCTCCTGCCTGCTACTCCACAGATCACATTGTTATTTACAGAAAGATCCAGCTCCTGAGCTCTGCTATTCCACAGATCACCTGTATTTACAGAAAGATCCAGCTCCTCAGCTCTGCTACTCCACAGATCACCTGTAGTTACAGAAAGATCCAGCTCCTCAGCTCTGCTATTCCACAAAGTTGCAGCTCCTGCAGTAAAAACAGCTTGTGGTGGATTTACTGCTGTTCCAGCTCCTGCGCTTCTCTGTTCCTGCGCTTGTCTGCCCTATAGATCCCCTACCCCTTCACCTAAACATTCATCTCGAGAAGCTTGAGGGCTATTCCATATGTTCACTGCTCTTACAATAAAGGTCCTTCTCTCGAGCTTGGCCACTCGGATTGGGCAGAGCATTTGGTAGTGAAATGACAAAGATGTTGGAATTGTGACCGCTTGGTCTTGACCAGTTGTGGGAGTGAGGAGCAAAATAAGAAAGCTGCAGGATTCTCAGACGAGGTGACTGGATGCTCAGCTGCCCAACAGCCCACAGTATGTCAAAGAAACGAGAATCCTTGTGTAACTGTGGGCTCGTGGTCAATAAGGACATCTCCTCCATGGCAATGCAGCTGGGGACCCAGATACTAGGTGAAGGTCACTGTGGTCAAACCATGAGATGTCCAAGGGAGGATCACGGTACGTCCTGGTTATGATCAGAAGATAAAAGGAATGGTGATGGCACATGACCTATTGTTTCTTTTCCGTGATCTCTCTGGTCACTTGAAGTGTTATGTAGATGAAATTTGTTTAGGAGCGGCTGAAGTCGGAGAGGAAATTCTCATTCTATATTCCTGCCCATACTATGGTAAGTATAGTAAGAAGTGAAGCTCATTGAGTCTTGAATGGAGATTGGGTCTGAGTCTCTGTCGAGAACTTGAGGCCATGGAGAAGACGAAAAAACAGATCCAAGAGCTGAGTTGAGACCTTCTCCTGTGATATCATCGTATTTTTAGATTAGATAAAGAGAAGCTGAGCCCCTGTCTGGATTGTCTGACTTCTGTATGAAGAACCATTGTGGTGACCCATCACTCATCCAAACATAGAAGAATGTCTCTCCCAACATTCACCAGCAGACATTGAAGGAACATAGACTAGAAGACATCATCACCTGAAGAATGGAGAATGTTACTGCTGGATCCCTTGGAGGCTGGTGATGCAGCAGGTCTTATCTTTCAGTCCGGATTGAGTTATGATCTGATTTACTCTACTAGTCTGGAAGTTTTGACATAAAACTGCGATTACATCTGTATCCAAATTTAACAGGAAACTTTCTTTTTATTTATCATGAAAGGCTTAGAGCAAGAAGAAACCAGCACAACTCGTCCCATTACAAGTCTGACAAACCTCACGTCAGGTGTAACAGGCTCACCGTTGGATGTAGAACCAACGCAACCAGAGCCGAGACCGGATCCATCCCAGCCAGAGCCGACTCCAGAACCATCCCAGCCAGAGCCGACTCCAGAACCATCCCAGCCAGAGCCGACTCCAGAACCATCGCAGCAGCAGCCGACTCCAGACACCATCGCAGCCAGAGCGACTCCAGAACCCATCGCAGCCAGAGCGACTCCAGAGCTCAGGAGCTAGATCTTTCTGTAACTACAGGTGATCTGTGGAATAGCAGAGCTCAGGAG
The DNA here is from genome assembly GCA_019512145.1 of Engystomops pustulosus. NCBI lineage: Eukaryota > Metazoa > Chordata > Amphibia > Anura > Leptodactylidae > Engystomops > Engystomops pustulosus. The sequence continues at coordinate 86,324 of WNYA01001167.1, forward strand.
CAGGATCTTTCTGTAACTACAGGTGATCTGTGGGATAGCAGAGCTCAGGAGCTGGATCTTTCTGTAACTACAGGTGATCTGTGGGATAGCAGAGCTCAGGAGCTGGATCTTTCTGTAATTGGTTGAATTTGGTGAACAGATGTTTCATGTACATAAGTTCGGGGACAGATCTTTTAGGTGTAAACTCCTTGCACAGTTATATAAGAAGTGTTTGTGCTGCTGTGTTGCATGGGACAGTTTTGGGCGCAGCTGCGTTGGC
>WNYA01001168.1:0-86483 GCA_019512145.1 Engystomops pustulosus
CCCCTGCTGTTTCCTGTCCATTTCCGTGGTGTTTCCATCCTTTTCTGAGGTTCCCAGGTGTTTGGCCAAGCTTCCCTGTGCAGAGCCTTGGTCCCCTTGAAAAATGTTCGAGTCTCCCATTGACTTCAATGGGGCTCATTATTCGAGACGAGCACTTGAGCATCGGGAAAAGTTCGTCTCGAATAACGAGCACCCGAGCATTTTAGTGCTCGCTCATCTCTAGTAGCAAGGTCTAAAGTGTTGTGACAGGTATTTACCTGTTCACACTCTTAGCAAAGAATCATGCTTCATAGAATCGACAGGAAGTCTCACTAGTGTTCATATATGAGAATCATAGACCAATTAGTGCTAACCCTCTGTAAGATATATGGGAGTTAGTCATATAGCATGACCAGAGCCCTAACTACAAGGAGTCTATGACTAAATAGCGTCCTGTTGGTCACACTATGCTGTTGTTAAGAAATTAAGACTGGCGAACTGTATATTGTGAGTATGACTCAGAGCCTAACCACACTGCTGATTAAAAAGAATTATACACTTTAGCCCCCCGACATGTTTCACCAGCAAGCTGGCTTCATCAGGGGTAGGGCTATTAGCTATTAGCCCTAACCCTGTAATTTCGAAAATGGCAAATTTTTCTAAAAATTCTGCATTTTTTTTTTAAATAAACCAAAACTTATCAGCCCACATTTACCACTAAAATGAAGTACAACATCTGAGGAAAAAACAATCTCAGAATCACTTTGATAAGTAACAGAGTTATAACCATATAAAGCAACGCAAGTCCGAATACAAAAAATGGGGCTGAGCCTTAAGCTATAAACCGGCTGTGTCCTTAAGGGGTTAAGGACCTGTTGTCTAAATTTTGTTATTGCTATTGTCCTTTTGTTTACATTTTTTGTATTACTTCCCTGTTCATTGTGTATAAATTCTGTGTCACTTCAATAAGACTGTTACCATGCCTGATAAAGGGACCATAGCCGTCCTGAAAGCTTGCTTGTAAAATCTTATATTTCAGTTAGCCATTAAAAGGTGTCACAATCTCAAGAAGGTTACTTTATTTGACCTATCAAAAGCAACAGGACGCACCCTGCACACTTCACAGGTTTTTGTTTTTAAGAAATGTGGGCCAATGGGTTTTACGTCAACTCACTTCCAGTTGTTAGGATCAGTGGATCCTCTGGACCACCGCGGGAGATGTAACTAGCCAACACCCGGAACCGGAGCCTAGCGGCACCTGGTATTCACCAGAGTCCGCCGCAAAGCGGGTTGGACTTGCTGCGGCAGGATACCACTAGGTCGGAGGATTTGGGGCTAGGGTCGTTCCTAGGTGTGCTATCCCACTGGTGGCAGGCCAGGTCTATGGTACCTGGAAGAGGACCGCCGCAAAGCGGGTTGGACTTGCTGCGGCAGGATACCACTAGGTCGTTCCCAGGTGTGACTAGCCCACGGTGGCAGCCGAGGTCGAGGTACCTTAGCGGATGACAATCTCGTAGACAGGTCCAGGCACAGGGTCAGGGCAGGCGGCAGAGATGCAATGTCAGGTCCAAGTCCGGGGTCAGCAACAGGAGGTCCAGGCAGATGGGAACGGGAACACAGGCACACGGAACACAGCAACACGGAGGAACTCAGGTAACACGGCAACACAGGACTCAGGAGCGGGAACGCACAGGAATACACAGGAACGCAGGAATACACAGGAACGCAGGAATACACAGGAACGCAGGAATACACAGGAACGCAGGAATAATCCCTACTTAGACGCTATCTTTATATTCTTTGATTTTCTTGTGGCTCAGTTAGATAATCTTACTGGAAATCTGGCTCCCTCAAACAGACTGACGCCCCTCCTACCCCGAGCGCTTGATGGTCCCAGACAGGCCACCATGCTCCACATCGATTCCTCTCGATTTCCGTTGAGAAAAATTTTGGAGAGAGAGCACTCAAGATAGAGTAAAGGCCCCTAGCCCCTCTAATAATAACCTTGCCTCCAGCTCACGGAGGCTCAACTCCAACACAAAAATGGTTTCTCGATATCGGTCTGGTAAGGACTGATGCATAAGAAAAAGCGGACTTTAGCTCGTTGAGGGCCTGGTCAGAGCCGCTGGGGCCAGCAACGAGACTTGAACAGACCTTTCTTCTTTCGTTAGCGCCACCATAGGATGCTACCAGAGTCGAGAAGTGATGAATGATTGTCTATAATATTTGACGAATGCCCAGGAATCTTTGGATAGCCCGTAGTCCCCTGGGCGTGGCCACATGAAAACCGCAGATAACTTGTCAGGAAATCCATTTTGCAAGCCTTTATTTCGGAAATATGTAGCCGAGGTGAAGGCTTCTTTCTTGAGAAACACACGTTCTGACCCAGTTTGGGCGTAGAGATGGTGGCCCTGAGGCGGCTCAGTCACTGTGCCGTACTGGGAATGGGTGGGACTCGAGTTCAGGAGAAACCAGGATGGTCATCCAGTAAAACCCACAACACATCGGTACAATCAGTCCCTGAGATATCGTTGACAAAACTCTTGAAACGGCTGGCGCACTTACAGACCGAAAGGCATAAACTAATATTCAAAATGCCTCACGGTGTTAAAGGCGTTCTTCCACCTCGTCGCCCCTCCTAGATGGCGGATAGATTGTAAGCCCCCACAGGATCCAGCTGGTAAGGCCTCTCGCGACCCCGTAGGCTGATCAAACACTCCGTGATCACGGCAGATGATAGCGATTCTTAAACGGTGACTTTGTTAAGACCGCGATAGTTCAATACAGTGGCGGAGAGCCATCTTTTTCTGGTGACAAAAAGAAGCGGCGCCTGCCGGAGAGGTGGATTTGCGAATGAAGCCTCTTTCGATTCCTCCGGACATACTCGGACATGGCGGCTGTTTCAGGTACCCAGAGAAGCGGGTACAAACCACCCCGGAGGAGAAAGTCCATGGCAGTCAATGTCGATGGGCAATCGTATAGTAGCGATGTGGAGGACGAGGGTCTCAGCTTGTTTTCTTGGAGAAACTCCGCGAAGTCTGGTATGGAGCGTGAGCCCCCCAAAGGCTTAATAGACAAGGTAAAGTCCCGACAGTGGAGCGATGTAAACCTTCCATAAGTGTGATGAACAATCCTGACCCCAGATGATTGAATCCCAGAAGACGATTCCCATCAACAGGAGCATATGTGCACCCGGGGAGGCCTCAGCAGGAGAGTGGAATTGCACACGGGGCAGCACAAAAAAGGACAGTTCCTTTTCCTATGTAATGCTGCCACACTTGCAGGAGAGGGGTTCGTTGGCGAACCGGATGGGCACGGAGAGAACTTTGCCACTTGCCGCGAGCAATAGACACTGGCTTCCTTAGCGAACCACGCGGGAAGTGATGAGGTAGACATGCATCAATCCATAAAGTTCGACTGTAAGCCTGAAGCCAGGAAGGCCGGAACTTTGGATCTGGGTGCCAGTGCCAACAAGCTGAAGTAGTACGTGGAGAGTCAGCGTGAGAAGCTTTATATTTTCTCACCTAGGGAGCTTCTCCTGAGAAGCCTAGTGCTTGCGGCGTATTCGCCGAACGTTGGGTGGTCGGACAGTGACAAGCCCCGACAGTTCCCTGTGGCGGGCACAATACTGCACATGTTCTCCTGACGTTAGCCTGAAACGCTCTTGTAGAGTAAAGCCGGACTCGTCCACCTGCCCAGTTTCATCACAGAAGATTCAGCCGGGGAGCTGAACGCTTTTTGAAATACAGTTCCAGGCGAGGAAGACGTCTACCCGGCCTTAGGGGTACTCGGAGCGTATTCCTCAGCGCGCTCCTAAACCGCCCTCATTCAGTGGCCATGATTCTCTCTGCAGTTGATTCCGTTGTCAGAACTAGTCTGGCCGGCTATGTGTTCACGATGTGTGGCGAGAGTCAGGCTGCACCGGGAGAGAAGGGACCTCGCTGTATCCTGGCCTGACTTACTGTTTAGGAGTCAGTGATCCTCTGGACCAGGCCGCGGGAATTAACTAGTCCAACAACCCCGGCACCCGAGCATAGCGGCACCTGGTCATTTACCATAGATCCCCGCCGCAAAGTCGGTTGACTGCTTGCGGCAGATCCAACTAGATGTCGTTCCGAGGTGTGATCCTAGCCCACGTGTGTCAGACCGAGGTCGAGTCCTTACGGATGACATCTCGTAGACAGGTCCCCTCAAGGGTCAGGGCAACGGCAGAGATATGCAACGTCGGTCCAAGTCCGGGTTCAGCACAGGAAGTTCCATGCGGTGGACGGAAACACATGGCAACACGGAACACAGCAAACGGAGGACTACGTATCACGGCAATGACAGACGTCAGAGCGGGAACACACAGGAATACACATGGATACACATGAACGCAGGATACACATACGCAGGAATACACAGGAACGCAGGAATACACAGGAACGCAGGAATAATTGCTTGTAAGCTTTCTCTAAGGCTATGAGGCACAAAGATCCGGCAAGGGTAACAGGAAGAGGCAGGCTTATGAAGAATTGGGCAATATGGCCAGCGCCAATTAATGGCGCGCTGGCCCTTTAAATTTGGAGAAGGTGCCGTGCGCGCGCCCTAGCAGTCGGGGACGCGCGCGCACAGCGGAGGGGAGCGAGCCAGGAGCCGGGACGGGTGAGTTGCACTGGCGGCGCGCTGGCGGGGGCAAGGCGGCACGGATGAGCCCGCGACCCGCGATGTGGGTCGCGGGACCACCCGTGACACCAGTGCCATGTCGGATACCTGCATACTTTGTTGGCATGGCAAGGCAAGCTATCGGGGTTAAATAGTGGATATATAAGAACTTATTACAGCCAATGGCACTAATCCCTGATGATGTTGCCATAAGCGCGCAAAACTCGTGGAGTGCCATACACCTTATGCAAGGACTCTCTCTCCCCTGATGGTTTACTATATTATCTATGTGTGGGTTTAAGACGATTCTCTTGTACTGCATATACCAGGTTCATAGGTGATTTACCTTTATTCTCTTTGACTTGCTGACAATTGGTGCTATTTGTACATGGTTTGTGAGCCATGAATGTGGACAAATTGATACATGTAAATGCCCACATGTTCTTTTATAGTGTACATTTGTGTCTTTTTATTTGATTTTAAATGTATGTTGTGTATGAATTCAATCAACCTGTTATATTTACCCATACACAATTTTTTTTGTTATTTCAGTATATGTTGATTCTTGAATTGTGTGTGGGCAGCATTAATCACACTTGATTGTGCGGACCACCAGTTGTGCAATTTACCGATCTTTAAGTTACTTGTAACCAGTGGGGTTTCATAAGTATAAAGGATAGTTAAGGACATTTAAAACATAACTTTTAATGTTGCTGTACAAAAGCATGGTACACTAACAACAGAAATAGGTGTATGTGCAAAACTGTGCACCAGCTCTTGACGTAACTCCCCCCCCCCCCCCTTGCACTGCACACCACAACGGAGATATTAAGAAACTCTGGCCGCTACAACCAGATTGATTTTGATTTAATGCCGGCTAAATCTAATGCTTCGGCCCAGGGTGTCCCTGTCCCTGCCCACTAGATGTGGTGGTAGTGTAAGGGGAGAGGATTTGCAATTCTTGTACGTACCCCACCCCCAAATAGTTTTAGAATCCTGACGATATCTATGGAATCAGTGAAATTATTGCTACCTGCTTAACCAGATGTCAGAGTCCGGATGGTGTACTCTGACCTAGAAAAATGGCATTCTTTTTGTTGCACTGACACCTGATAGTGGACGCTGGTGTCTAATGATAGCTGACTATCTGCTGGATTCGAGAACTCTAGTTACTCCTCTCCACAAAGGAAATGCAAAGAGACATGAGATGTATCATATTAAATACAAGACTTACTAACAATCTGCTGTCCAAAAAATACCGAAAGCCGTATTGCCCTTGTACATTCTTGCACTATTCAATGTGCTGGGAGCTTATTTATGAAAATATGCAAAGGTGATTTTCTATGGTCACCATAGATCATAAAGGAGAAGTCTTCAATGGCAAAATGTTAATAGTTCCCCATTAGAATTGCTTTCAGTATGCAGTTGGCTCTGTAGACGTATATTTTCGTACGTTTTACATCTTTTTGTTCACACAGAAGTTTCAAATGGGTGAATACATTCCCTCTTGCATTGTTGTAATACCAGTCCTGTTGCAGTTCTGTTGAATTATCTATATTTTGTCATCTATATTTTATTTTATACTATATATAAAGATTTAGAACTACAGTGTCAGTACCTGTCCAGCAACCGCGCAACCACAACCAGGCTTGGTGCTACCTGTCAGACTGGGTAAGTGGTGGCGAACTCACCCTGCGACGTCCCTGCAGGCCCTGCCTAAAGCAGATAAACCGCCCTGATAAGGGTGAACCCACTATCAGGAACCTAACTGATGGTCCCTGAGTGACCCTACAAAGTGACAGGAAAACCTACTTCGTCTGGCAGCTGCTGGATGGTGAAGCGGACAGATAACCGGAATACAGATATAGGTCAGTGTTCACACTGGTAACAGAAACCGACACAAGACAGACAGGAAGGTGGGGTCACACTAAGAGATAAACGGTACTGAGGGTCAACAACAGATACAGACAGACAAGCGGAGTAAAACAAACCGGGTCAAAACCAAGATGGCGGCAAAGGTACAGATTTGTATAGCAAATAGAATGGTCAGTAGGCAAAGCAGAAATCAATACACATAGAGATGAGCGAACACTAAAATGCTCGGGTACTCGTTATTCGAGACGAACTTTTCCCGATGCTCGAGTGCTCGTCTCGAATAACGAACCCCATTGAAGTCAATGGGAGACTCGAGCATTTTTCAAGGGGACCAAGGCTCTGCACAGGGAAGCTTGGCCAAACACCTGGCTTTGAGAATCACTCCTGCCTAACAGTAAGCTAATAGAACACCCTAACGCTTTCCCTGACCAGCAGCAGCTCTCTCCCTAGCGGCATCCAGACACAGAATGATCCGAGCAGCGCGGGCAGCGGCTAGTCTATCCCAGGGTCACCTGATCTGGCCAGCCAACCACTGCTATCGACGTGTAAGGGTACCACGTCATGCTGGGTGGAGTGCAGAGTCTCCTGGCTTGTGATTGGCTCTGTTTCTGGCCGCCAAAAAGCAAAACGGCGGGAGCTGCCATTTTCTCGAGCGGGCGAAGTATTCGTCCGAGCAACGAGCAGTTTCGAGTACCCTAATGCTCGACCGAGCATCAAGCTCGGACGAGCATGTTCGCTCATCTCTAAATACACAGAATAGCAAGAAACGCAATGACAAGAGCACTAGATACACAGATTAGACTGCAATAACCAGCACCAAATGAAGGGGCTGGGCAGAATATAGGACAGTAATGGACACTACCTCCAGCACTGACTGGCTCAGCCGTCCATCACTCAAACCGCAGCTGTATACAAAACGATTACAAAGACACACCCAGCTTTCCCAGGATCAGAAATGGGGCTGTCAATCACAGGCAGCTCTGGGTGTGGTTTTCCAGCAAGAAGCTTGAAACTTGATCCCATCAGAATAATAAACATATAGGAACTGTGGTGACTGTGTCAGAAATCTTTTTTATATATTAGTATCAAATCAGTTATCAGTTTGACAACCTGGATCATTTCTAGAATACATTATCTCAGCATTTTGTGTTGCCCATGAAATAAAAATGTACATTTAATAAAATGGGTCAGTATTCTATCCACAAATATCATGGATAGTATATGAATATAAAAAAAGCATAACACTAATATGGTGATGTGGTTTAAGATGGTAATATTTGGCAATAAAGGTCTAATACTGGGGCTAGCACCTAACAGATAAAGGTAATATTGGGTATTTAAAACTTTATTTGTAATTTTTTTGTGAGAAGGAAGGTAAGCAGGCAATTCAAAAGTTTATCCTGGGTTTATGTCTGCCCTCTGTTGAGGCATATAGGGTACATTGCTAAGAATATCTCCGTGGGATCACTACATAGATAATTACCGTATATACTTGAGTATAAGCCGAGACCCCTAATTTTACCAGCAAAAGCTAGGAAAACCTATTGACGCGAGTATAAGCCAAGGGTGGGAAATGCATTGGTCACAGACCCTCAGTAGTATATAGCCAGCCCCCTATAGTATACAGCCTGCCCCCTGTAGTATACAGCCAGCCCAGCCTGCCCCCTGTAGTATACAGCCAGCCCAGCCTGCCCCCTGTAGTATACGATAGCTACACACAATTTACAATCATAAGAGTAAAGGTTAGTGTAAACTGTACCAGTAAAGATTCAATGTGGGACACAAAGTGCTCCTCTCACCTAATTAAAGGGTTCACTAGCAATACAAAAGACGGGACACGTGAGAGGAAAAACATACACAAGAAATGTGGAAAATTAATAAGCAATTTTTATTAGTCAAAAATACATGATAAAATTACATATGTTAAAAAGGTGACTTCAGGAGAGACAAAGTTCATATATGCAGCAACCATGGTACAAAGGAACAGTAATGCATCTTAAACTATAGGCAAGTAAGGTAACCAACCATCATAAACTATGCCCGTTGTGAGACACTGAAGGGGTTAACTGTGGATGGGCGGTATGTTTCCCCTAGGTTTTGCTTCTATGCAAGGCCTTAGTGCTGAAGTGGGTTTGTCCAGCACCTTGGACACAGGTGATGAGTGCAGGCTAATTAGGCTGCATAAATGACTCAGCAGAGTGGAGTGGGTTGTCTCTCTCTGTGGAAGGAGGCTGAGAGGACACAGCCCTGACCTCTGTGTCTGGAGCAGCCACGTGAACCTGGTAAAGTGTGAGTTAGTGGACTCCTTGTATAGTTAGTACCCTGACGGGTAGGTTTTCTTTTGTTTATTCAAATACCTGAATGTAAAGGCTGGTTTATTTTGCTGCAATAAACGCAGGCAAGACCTGTTTGGACTATATACTGGTGTCACTGTCTTGAACTGCATCACAGCACCCCGCTACCACGGTCTCTACCGGGCCAAATCCTCCACACCGTCCAGACCTCAAAGCATCATCATCATCATTATACAAAAAAAAACTGTAATAGCCTAAAAAACATAGGCGACATGCATTGGTTAAATATAAAGGTCTGGGTCCTTATGACCATGGGTACCTGGCTGCAAGAGTCCCCCAACGCGCGTTTCAATCCGCCGGTCTTTCTCAAGGGGTGGTGTGACAAACGCTGGGACGGACATATAACCAGTGCCTGACCAATGGGAAACCAGGAGCAATCAGGGAGCAGTAGTCTGCCTGTGTGCGCGGCGCATACTCAGTTCCGGCGTGCGCGAGCGGGGCCGGGCAGTGACGTCACAGAGGCGGTGTGGTCACCGAGTCATGTGACGGCAGTACCACGCCCCCCGCTCGACGATCGCAGGACGGGGAGAACCAGGCATGCGCACAACAGGGTAAAGAGCGAGGACCGCTGTGATGCTCAGAACTCGGATAACGCTGGGATATTAATGGGACGTCGGAACTGAAAGTAAAGTAAGTAAATGTGTTGTGTATCAAAAGAACTGTGGACATTGAGTGTGTATCAACAACATAATGGGCAAATGTGAGAAGGGAACAGTGGTGTTGAATGATGTGTAGTGATGATCGCATTGAGGGAATGTGGTGAGTAAAAAACATCAGTGTGTGCTACATTGTGATGAAATGAATAGGGGGGGATTGAGTGGGGAAGGTAGAGATGGATGAAGATGAGGAGAGGGGATGCAAAAAGGGGGATGGATGTAAGTGTGACAACCGTGACACGGGGCAGGATGGTGCAAAACAAGTGAGATGCATCGGTGAGCAAAGGCAACCAAGTGAAAAAAACCAAGTGAAAAAAACGTGAAAAAATCCAAAGTGCCATATACTTATCATAGAACATGGTCAATCGTGAGATCAGTCCGATGGATCCAAGTTAGAAGTAGCTCTTCAAACTTTAAAACTGTTTGGGGTAAAGGTGTAAAAGCACAAATGTCCTAGGATGCCCTGGCAAATAGAGATGTCTAATTCATTATACATGTACGTTGCCATTACAGCATTGAGGTGCGGTCAGGAAAGGGAACATGTCCGGGTGAGTGGTTAGAATTAATGGTTAATAGAGAAATATTATAAACACAATACAAACACCTACGAATAAGCCATAAGATATTTAAAAACATGGATAAAAACAAACAAGTGTAAACATATGAACAATACCAGGTCTAGCGAGCAATGAACAAGAGCTGTGTGGTGGTTACAGAAAGGCGGAAAAGCCAAAATTTTCATTAAGACCCAAGGGGTGCACTGTCTTCAATGTCCATATCCATTTGGACTCTATTTGCATCAGTTTTTGTTTCAGAGCACCGCCTCTCATATTCAGGTTCACATGATCGATCCCGCGAACCTGCAGTAATTTTGGATTGGAGGCGTGATGTCTCTTAAAGTGACGGGGGATAGGTTTTAATTTGTCGGTCTGAGAAATCTCAGTAGCTGCTGCATTAGTGATGTCATTCACATGTTCTCTTATCCGTACCTTCAATTCACGGGTAGTCATCCCTATATAGATTTTCGGACAGGGGCAACATGCAAAATATACAACCCCCTTCGTGCTGCATGTGATGGTCCATCTGATTTGATATTCGCAACCCCCCCTCAGGTTGGAAAAGGTCGTTGCCTGTTCCATATTGGGACATGCAATGCAGTGTCCACACGATTTACTCCCCCATTTAGGTTTCGGGGACCCAAAGACCCGAGGTTGGGTTTGTACAGGGGTAAAGAAACTCTTAACAAGCAAATCTCGAAGGTTTGGAGCCCTTAAAAGGAACATGTCATCAAGAACGGGCACAATAAATGATGCAAACCCCCACTGTGCCTGTGTTTAAAAGTGCAGTGTAGGCATAGTGCAATGCAATTACCCCCAAAATTTCTGCCTTTGTCTTTTCCACCTACCGATGTGTGGTTCCTTCAACCTCCTGGCCATGCCCATCACTAGGTGCATAAAATGTTGAGTAGATCTGCAGTTTCCCACAAAGTTCTCACTGCTAAATTCACCATGCAGTGAGAGGGAGAGCATTCTAGTAAGGACAGGAAGTGGATAGCGTGAGGACTTTCTGTCTGCTCTTGGATAAAACGTGACTCTTTTGTATATCAGAAAAAAATTTGTAATTAAGGTACAATGCCTCAGTGGCATATCATTTTAGGTAATAAAGGGAGGACTTTGAACCCTTTACCAATAAGTATTACTGGTGTGAAGGGAAAAAATTCTTTGACACACCGGAGAGCGGAGACAAGATGGAAAGAAAGCGATACTCCAGCAGATACCGAGGCGCCCGGAGAGCGGAGACAAGATGGAAAGAAAAGGGATAACAGAAAAACAAAAATGTTACACATTCAAAATTTATACGGCAATTACTTTGTTGTACTGTATGATAATTTGCATCTTTTGATGTGTCCGGCAGCTTTTTATAACATCCTGGAGTTTTCACAGCCCGATAACCTCTGACCTGAAGACCCCAAAGGACCATGTGGTCACCCCCCCACCCCCTCCTGCATCAGGATTTGGAAACAAAGGACCAAGTATTCCTGGACTCTCCCCCTCATTAACACTTTTTCCAATCCTGAATGACCCCGAGGACTAATCAATCAATGGAAGAATCTGAAAACTGAACCAAACAGAAGATATAAAACAATAGGAGATACAGGAAATAGTTCTTTGGAGGCTGTCAGACAAGCTGAGTGATGTATATTCCTCCCACCTCCAGGGAACCAGGATTTACTTTAAGTTGTAAGTTTGTTATTTTTCTACCTTTTTATTTGCCAACTGTTTTGCCCCCCATATTCTCTGCAAACTCCTAGCCTTGTAAAGTGTGATTAGCTGTGTGACTGCTAGAGAGCTGAGTGTGCATGTCTAGTGGTGTGACAAGGTGACTGCTAGAGAGCTGAGCGTGCACGTCTAGTGGTGTGACAAGGTGACTGAGGAGGGGAGAGAGCAGGTGCAGCGCTGATAGAGAATTGATAAGAGTTGGATATGGCGCGTATTGAAAGGGGTATCGATTCTTTTCAACCCCAATCCCAGGATGTAGACCCCAAACGACCTAGTCAAGAACGTTTGCCAGTACTGGACAAGGATGGGGACTTGTTTTTCTGCGGTCATTTGAGAAGACCTGCAGACAATACCATCTGTACCGAGAGCAGTGGGCACAGGATTAGAGCCCAGGGCTAAGAGGCAAAGCCCTGGAAGTATTTGCTGACCTTCCTCTTGAGCTGGATGAGGACTATGACGCTATAAAAACCGATTTGATTTAAAAAATACAACTCCAGAGGTGTCCGGCAAGAAATTCCGGAGCGTAAAGCGAGGACCAACTGACAGCTACGGCGATACAGTAGGCAACTTACGGACTACCTTTCTACAGTGACCCGAGGACTGTGTCAGTTGTAAGGACTTTAAGGATCTCATGATAAAAAGTTCAATTTCTGCATATTTGTCCTGTGAATGCCATGTTAAAGGCCGGGGGTTTTAAAAAGTTCGAGAGCACGTGTGTGTGGTGGTGGGGGGGGGGGGTGTTGCCCGGACCACGTGGGACGCCGACTGCATCGGAGGATCGTTGTGGGAACCCTGTGGAGAAGGCTGCAAGGGGTAAGCGGTTTGCATCTCCTTCCCGCTCCCCTGCCCACTCATCCTCCCACCCTGTCAGCATGCACCCCGTCGCGCTTCAGGCCTACTCTGCGCCTAGGCCTGGGCCTTTCCCGGTAGGCCTAGGGCCTATACTCCAGCCAGCCCTGGGCCTGCTACCAGACCTTGGGCCTACTCTACAGCCGGCCCCAGGTCCTCCCCCTCCCTGTCACATACCCCCCACCCCCACAGTCGCCAGTAGCGCTATCCCCGAGTCAGACAATTATTCCCTGGGACTATTTATGGCCGCCTCTGCCGGTGACGGCTTTGCAGCCATATTTAAGAAAAGTGGTGTAGAGACTCTTGGCCTCCCTCCTGGCTCCAGTATGGCCTCGTCAATAATCCCACCCTATTGAAGCTTTTCCCCTTAGTTGTAGCGGTCGAGCTGTGGGGCTCATCCTTAGCAGATAACAGGATATGATGGTGGGTAGATGATATTTCTGTAGTGCGGGCGGTAAACAGTCTGTCCTCCTCTTCACCCCCCATGTTGGCAGTGCTGCGGCATCTTGTACTTTGCTGTCTACAACATAACATTTGGTTGCCGGGCTAGGTACGTTGCTGAATCTTCAAACGATATGGCCAACGCCCTGTCTCGTTCCCAGTTTCAGATGTTCAGAGAGCTACATGGCTCAGCAGACGAGTCCGGGATAGAATTCCCCCAGTTCTTATGGAACCTGGCCGCGAACAGCTAGCGGGTCTAGTAGGGAACTCCATTTCAGCTTCAACATGGCAGAAATATGCCACCAACTGGGAGCAATGGTTAGCTTTCTCTGGCGGTATTATACCCGCGGAGAAGTCTGAAATCCTCCAGAAATCATTAGATTGGCTGGCACACTTGAAGAGTCAGGGAGCCTCATTTCATAAGGCTAGGAGTAGCTAGGAGTTTAGCACCCCTTGCCTTTATGTTAAAGTTACATGATGTCCCTGATATCACCAATGTTCCTAGTTAAGCAACTGTTAAAAAGGTTGGAAGCGTGAGAATTGTTCTCACAATTCCCGCTGGCTGGTATCCCTCCTCATGTTTAACTGCATTATCCCCATTCTAGATTTAGTTTGCATGGATGCCTTTGATGCGTTCCTGTTTAAGGCAGCTTTTCCCATTGCCTTTTTCGGTGCCCTTCGGGTCAGTGAATTAATCCCCCCCACTCACCCGTTTCCAATTTCATTCAGTTTTTAAAAAAAAATCCCTTCTTTATTTAGGCCTCAACCCCAAAGAGTTCGGCACCCACTCCTTTCGCATTGGTGCTGCTACAACAGCGCATTCGTGCAGGATGAGTGATGAAGCCATAAAAAAAAGCTTGGCAGGTGGAAGTCGGACTGCTTCAAGTCCTACATCCGCCTGATCAACCCTTGGGTGTAAATTTTCAGTTTTTTCTATTATATTTTCTCACCTTCGTTTTACCTGTTAATCTTACAGGGCCCCGTACTCATGTGTGGATAGTCGGGCACTCCTTTATCTATTGGGTGGAGCGGAGAGCTGCAGTCCGGCCGTGCGGGATAAATTTGGGTTTATCCAATGAGCAAGTCCACTGGCGCGGTGTCCGTGGAATGCACTGGTTGCAAGTCCTTTCGGAAGTAGTGCGGATCAGCAGAAGTCATCAGGATCGGGTTGTGCTGATCATCCATGCAGGGGGGGAATGATCTGGGTCGCGTAAAAGTTGGAGAGTTAATTTCTTTCATAAAGCAGGATTTTTCTAGGTTCCCCACACTGTTTAATTCTGTTTCCCTGGCTTGGTCGGACAAAATTCCCTGTTGGCATTGGAGAGGCGCGAGGGACCATGCTGCTATTGAACGCGCAAGGAAAGTCCTGAACATCAGAATTTCTAAACACATGAAGTCCCTGGGAGGGGTGGCACTTAGGCAGGAGGATCTAGAAGGGGATAACGTCACCTTTTATTTGGAGACAGGGTCCAACTCCACCCCGTTGGGATGGACATTTTCCTTCTCGGCCTGCAGGAGCTAGCTGAGAAGGCCAAAGCTTTGGTCCTTGGGGGGTGGGGAGGGTCGCAGCCGGCGTTAGGAGGGAGGAGGCTGCTCCGTGGCAGAAGTTACACAAGCCCTAAGGCGTTGGAAGATGCCCACATGCCAGCTGCAGGGCTGCAGCCGCCATTTCGGGAGAAGTTGGTTCCCAAGTTTCAGAAGAACACAAGAGGGTCGTGCAAGTCGTTAAATGTTTTAATTTGTACTGTTATTTAATAATTTAATTTCGCGTTAAATGCTGTGGCCTTCCCACATAAACATAATATTAATTTCAAAGGTCTTTTAATAAGTAGTGTAACTAGTAGGCACAAAGGTCAAGTACCAGATTTTAGGTCTGGTTTGTCAATCCCTACAGTCTTGACAAACACAAGTCGGACATCATAGAGTTTCATGTCCCAACAAAAATAATCCTCCCAGAACACTGTCTGGATCCTGACCCTCTGTTTTAATTGTGGCCGGGACAGTACGGAAAAACAATGATAATCTTCAGTCTGTTACGGTGGGTGATAGGGTCACTGTTGGATTAAGAGACGATGGAGCAGAGGTGACCCTTGTATGTCCAGAAATGGTGAACTTAAATGACATAATTCCAGGAAAAACATTGTAATAGGGGCTGGGGGAGCTCGCCCTGCTCTACCAATGGCCCATGTGTATCTAGACTGCGGGGCCGGACGGTGGGCGTATCCAACACTATTCCTACTAATGTGTTATTAGGCACCAACCTTGGCAGGATGGAGTCTCAATAGGTTCCCCTTGATAATAATTAAGGAGAGCTGCTCTTCTTAAGTAGAGTGTGATGAATCCGAGAAAAGTAATAATGTAAAGGGAGGGCCAAAATCTGATGCCCCACCGCCTGATAGACTAGACTTGCCTGAAGGGGATGCGGGGAATAGTCATATGTTACAGATGTGATTTGTAGTCAGTGAATTTAATCCTCAAACATGAGAAGAGGTTGGGTCGTGTAACCTTCTGCCTGGGGTCCAGCTAGTACATCCTGAGAATCAGGCCTCTAGCTCTGGTCCAGCGCTTGCATCAGGCCAGGACTTACATATTGATAGTCAGTTATATGGAGGCCCTGCACACAGATACGACCTTGGAGAAGTTGAAACTTCTTGAATATAAGCCACCTACTGCACGACAAAGAACGGGTGTTCTGGAAGAAAAAAACTCTATATGGAGGGTATTCCCACTGATAAAAATTCTGGGATTGTGAGACACGCCTTGTTGTTCGCCATCAGTTCCGAGAAAAAAATGCTGAAGGATGCCCATGAAATCCCTCTCGCTGGGCACCTAGGGATACAAAACGCTAAAGCTCGCTCGACGCACAATTTGGCACCGACATTGCCAATTACTGTCGGTCTTGCACAGTTTGTCCTATAACGTGTTTCGGGTTACGCAGGACCCTTTTTCCAATAAATGGTTTCCCACTCTTTGGCACTTTTTTAAAAAAAAGTTTTATTCAATAAAATTACATTTTTACTTCGTAGTATATCATTTAAGACTCCATCCCTTCACCAATTCGGTATAGCGCCCCAATAGAGCTCAATTTTTTTCCCTCTTTTCTCCCTCCATTTTCACAGTACACCAATCCTTATTAGGTTACTGGTCGTGGGAGCTGCACAATACCGATTGTGGTTACATGCAATTGTTTATTGCAGTGCAGGTGAGCACCCTACTCGCAACTTCGAATTCTATAGTACTTGACGTTATTATCTGAGGCGCCGTCCTCTGCTCTTGCTTTTTCTTACTTTTACTTTGAGGTTTCCAACTGCTTTGCACACCCAGTTATCAGGAACAGAGTGGTCCGGCCAGCGAGGGTCTTGTCAGCATCAACAAGATTTGAAAAAGTGTTCCGTAAATAAGAGATTCCAAGAACGAGAACGCATATTTGCCAACTACACCACGTGTCCTCATGATCTGATCTCCAGAACAGCACCGATTAATCCACCCGAATCGGATGGATATTATTCACGAGCTCTTTATAGACTTAGAGAAGTCCTTGAAAAGTGAGTCAAACTTTTCTTGGATAGATATATTAAGGTGTTAAGGAAAACATTCTACCAAGGGGTTTGGAGACTAAACCCCGAACAAGCTTTCCAAAACGATCCCTCCTTTTGTGCATCTTGGGATAATATCTTACATGAGTGTTCCATTGCATTGTTGAAATGTTTGGAGTGAAAAAAAGTCATTAACTAAAAACATGTCTACGACAGTCGACACTGATAAAAACTGTTTGTATGTACCTCCACCTATTTCAAACACAAAGACCTTACCCTATCCCTTGAAAGATTTGAAAAAGACATCTTCAGAAACTAGGGAAATTGGAAAGGGACCGTAACGATTATCAACACAACAATATGAAACAAAACTGCTCAAAAAAAAAAAAAAAAAAACGGCCCAAGAAACAATCGACCTACAGAACCCACACATTTTGACCCCCCCCCCCCCTTCCCAAATAATAAATGGGATAATAATTACAAGAACAATACCAAAAAAACCCTCTAACCCAGAATTTATTTCCAGCAGTACTTGGAGACAGTCCAAAGATCCACAAACTGATCCTCTTCCTGCTAACGACCCAGCAGTTACACCTACCCCCCATCCATGTGGACGTTATATGCCTAAAGAAGGATCCTTAATTGGAGCCATCAAACCCAAACCCACCCTCAGGCAGATTCACAGAGAGATGATTATCCACACAAATCTCCCAGCCATTCCATCTATACGGTTTATAATACAAGTGCCAGTGATAGAAATTCCTTCACCGAATCCAATACCCCCCCCCCCACCCCATTTGTTACCCCCCTTACTTCAATATGCAAAATGTCTAAAAAACTGTTTATATAGCCCCTCCACTAGGGATAAAACAAAAAAAAACTAGAATGCGAGGATGTGGAGGGGGGGGGGGGGGGTAAACATGGATCCAGAAACTCACCTCTTCCCAAAACGACTCCTTAATGGAGACGACGAAATACAAAAAACCCGATAATATTGAACACCCCTTCCATTGGGTCATCCCTACCAGTTAGTGATGAAGATTATAAACTTGTTAGAATCTTCAATCTATCCAACTTTACTCTGTCCGATATGAAAACATGAATTTTGGAAAAAGGCCTGTCCTATTGTCCAACATCCAACTCTAATGACTGATTTGTTCATTGAGCTAAATAAGTTTATCCAGAAGCTTACATTAAATAGCAGACTATTAAAACATACAGAAACGTTCTATACCTTAGTGGCCACCGACCTTGAAAAGTTTCATACCAAAAGTGAGTGTATATAATATATATACACACACATATATACACACACATACATACACACACACCTGCCACTTTATTAGGTACACCTGTCCAACTGCTCGTTAACACTTAATTTCTAATCAGCCAATCACATGGCGGCAGTGCATTTAGGCATGTAGACATGGTCAAGACAATCTCCTGCAGTTCTCCCGAGCATCAGTATGGGGAAGAAAGGTGATTTGTGGCCTTTGAACGTGGCATGGTTGTTGGTGCCAGAAGGGCTGGTCTGAGTATTTCAGAAACTGCTGATCTACTGGGATTTTCACGCACAACCATCTCTAGGGTTTACAGAGAATGGTCCGAAAAAGAAAAAAACATCCAGTGAGCGGCAGTTCTGTGGGCGGAAATGCCTTGTTGATGCCAGAGGAGAATGGGCAGACTGGTTCGAGCTGATAGAAAGGCAACAGTGACTCAAATCGCCACCCGTTACAACCAAGGTAAGCAGAAGAGCATCTCTGAACGCACAGTACGTCGAACTTTGAGGCAGATGGGCTACAGCAGCAGAAGACCACACCGGGTGCCACTCCTTTCAGCCAAGAACAGGAAACTGAGGCTACAATTTGCACAAGTTCATCGAAATTGCACAGTAGAAGATTAGAAAAACGTTGCCTGGTCTGATGAGTCTCGATTTCTGCTGCGACATTCGGATGGTAGGGTCAGAATTTGGCTTCAACAACATGAAAGCATGGATCCATCCTGCCTTGTATCAACGGGTCAGGCTGGTGGTGGTGGTGGTGTCATGGATCCATCCTGCCTTGTATCAACGGTTCAGGCTGGTGGTGGTGGTGTCATGGTGTGGGGAATATTTTCTTGGCACTCTTTTGGCCCCTTGGTACCAACGCCACAGCCTACCTGAGTATTGTTGCTGCCCATGTCCATCCCTTTATGAGCACAATGTACCCTGTAACATCTGATGGCTACTTTCAGCAGGATAATGCGCCATGTCATAAAGCTGGAAGCATCTCAGACTGGTTTCTGGAACATGACAATGAGGTCACTGGACACAAATGGCCTCCACAGTCACCAGATCTCAATCCAATAGAGCATCTTTGGGATGTGGTGGAACGGGAGATTCGCATCATGGATGTGCAGCCGACAAATCTGCGGCAACTGTGTGATGCCATCATGTCAATATGGAGCAAAATCTCTGAGGAGCTTCCAGCACCTTGTTGTATCTATGCCACGAAGAATTGAGGCAGTTCTGAAGGCAAAAGGGGGTCCAACCCGTTACTAGCATGGTGTACCTAATAAAGTGGCCGGTGAGTGTAGAAACCAGAATTTTGGAAAAAGGCCTGTCCGTTTGTCCAACATCCAATTCTAACGACCTTGATTTGTTCATTGACCCAAATAAGTTTATCCGGAAGCTTACATTAAAAAAGGAATTTTATTTAAAACAAAAAATTAAAACCACCACTGCCACAGGTACCACAGCAGCTAACATAGCTGACCCGTCTATTAACCATACAGATCTAAGACCCAAATCCACCTTTTACCCCACCCACCATAAAGGTAACCTTATCGAAACCTTCTATATCTTAGTGGCCACCAACCTGGAAAAGCTTCATACCAAAACCAGATTAAAATATATAAAAATACAACCAAAAATAACCTTACCCAAAAGGAGCGCGGTGCCCTGAAAAGTCTAACGATAACATAGTCATTAAGCCAGTGGACAAAGGGGAAGGGATTGGGATCCTCAATCGTGAGGATTACATCCAGGAATCCCCAAGACTATTATCAGATGTAGAATTCTAGACCAGAATGGATACGAATCCCACTGTTCCCAACAAGAACGCCCTTTATCAGCTAGTCGACAAAGGTCACACCCCGTGGATATTAAACAAGAAAGAGTCCGTCCTCCTATTTGAAGATCGAAGAGCCGCCATCGCCATTTTTTTACCATCTGCCCAAAGTGCATAAGAGCACTTCCAACCCCCCCAGGGAGGCCCATTCCAGGGATTAATTCCCTTACTACCAATCTCTCACACCATGTGGACCTCTTCTTGGAACCATTTGTTAGAAAACTTCGTTCGTTTATTTTGGACACATGAGATTGGATAAGAACAATACTACAGGTTCCATGGCTAGACAATTACTCATCACATTGGACATTAGGTCTCTTCGCATGGATACCATTTGTGCTCGATTCCATTCGGTTTATCCTGGAGCATAATTATTTCTCTTTTCTTGACCATATCTACCTCCAACGTAGGGGCACAGCGACGGGGAGTAAGTTCACCCCTAGTTTCCAACCTGTACATGGGACTTTGAGGATCAACACTATTTAAAAACTGCACGTTCCACAAAAGATATATTGACGATATCTTATTTTATTTGGGACGTAACCACCGAGGATGCAATAAAATTTATTGAAGATTTAAAACACTAATACATATAGCCTAGGCATACAGTGCGACCTGACCCAAAACGCGTTATAGGACACTTTTTTTAAAGTTTTATTCAATAAAATTATATTTTTACTTAGGAGTATATTTTTTAAGACTCCATCCCTTCACCAATTCACTGTAGCGCCCCAATAGATCCCCATTTTTTTTGTCTTTTCTCCCTCCATTTTCACCGTACACCAGTCCATTAGGTTACTGGTCGTTGGAGCTGCACGACACCGATTGTGGTTGTAAAACCAGAGCATCTTCCCGGATTACCCCGTACTGAGGGTTACATGCAATTGTTTATTGCAGAGCAGGTGAGCACCCTACTCGCAACATCTAATTCTATAGTAACGTTATTACCCGAGGCGCGGTCCGCTGCTCTTGTTTTTCCTTACTTTTCCTTTAAAGGCACATCATGACAGGGGGCTTGTGTAATGGGACCCTCTATTAGACCTTGTGTCTGAGCCACAAAGCAAATGGTCCAGTGAAACTGCACAATTCAACCCCCAACTCTCCTAAGTGTGAGCTCATGAGGTCCTCAATGCCTTCACAGATACCTTCACCCAGAAGCCTGGGAGAACTCACCTGCCCATAAGGCAATCCACTTGCCAGGTTTCAACTGAGGTCAAATCTAATATGAAGGATCAAATAGAAGAGATGTTGGTCTTAGGCGTAATGCAACAATCGCAGAGTGCATGGGCTCCCCCAATAGTCCTCGTGTCAAAGAAGGACAGAACCACACAGTTCTGTGTAATTACAGAAAGCTAAACTTAATTACAACATTTGATGCTTTCCCCATGACAAGAATAGATGAGTTATTGGATCAGCGGGCTGGTGCTTCCAGAACATTATGGATCTAAGTAAGGGGGTACTGGGAGATCCCACGGCAAAAGAGGCTCAGGAAAGGTTCTGCCTTCACAACTTGGCTCTGGGAGTATTAAATGAAAAACAAATAGAAAGAATAGTAGTCCCACACCCTATTACCCCCATCCTACATGGTCTTCCAAAAACGCACAAAAAGGGATCTGTCCACCACCTATGAGACCAATCGTCTCGGGCATTGGATCGATCAATGAGAATCTATGTGGATGGTTGGATCACTTTTTGCAACCCCTGGTACTGAGAATACCAGGTTTCCTAAAAGATAGCGGGGATGTACTAGGGGCTATGCACAACAAAGTTTGGCATGACAACTTTACATGGGTCAGTTGTGATGTAGTGGCCCTTTACCCTTCAATCCCACATGACATAGCCCTACAATTCCACCCTGAACATCACAGCTCGTATGATAACAACCTGTGTGCATTCATTATGGAGGCTTGTCATTTTTTATTGGGACACAACTTTATGTTTGATTCGAAATTTTTCTTGCAGACACGGGGTGTAAGTATGTGGGCTAAGTTCTCCCCGTCTCTAGCCAACCTAGTGTTGGCATGGTGGGAGGAATGTGTCATTTACAGCCCTAACAATCCCTATGCACCCTGCGTGGAGTGGTATGGCAGATACATCGACGACATCCTGATTATTTGGGGTGGCGATGTGTCTGCCATACCACTCCATAGAGTATATCAATCAAAATGAATGTGGATTACAGTTTACCCACTGTGTGGACCCTGGGACAATGGTATTCTTGGACTTACAACTAGTGGGTACACAAAAACAAGTACACACAGAAAGCCCACGGCGGGTAACACCATCTTATTTGGAAACAGCCAACACCCACAACACACGATTAAATAGATTCCAGTGGGTGAAATGACCAGGGCAAGACGTAACTGTAGTAATAACGAGGATTATTAGAAAGAAATTACAAAAATAACAAGCAGACTGAAAGCCAGAGGGTATAAAAATTGGATGTTGGAGAGAGCCAGAATTATTACAGACAGAAAAAACAGAGTCACAACTGCCCCTCCATGACGGTGAAACCAACGAATCACCACATACAAGAAGAATGACCAGGAACATAAAAAATGACAGACCAACATTGGTGCTAAACTATACACCACAGTTCCAGGATATCAAAAAGATTGTCCTAAAACACTTGCCCCTCAACGAAAATCCTGTATTAGAAAAAATATTACAGGGGGGGGGGGGGGATGTGGTATTGTTTCCAGAAGAAACAAAACTATAGGTGGCACCTCATCTCCTTCAATGGTGCTGACCCAAGCCAACAAAACTCAAAAAACATGGTTGAACCTTGCTGGGTTCTTTAAATATGGAATTACACCTTGCAAAACCTGCCACTGTGTCAAAAAATGAGAAAATACTCAGATACATCTGGAAATCCCAAATACACCATACAAAATTTCTTAAACTGTAACAGCACAAATGTGATTTACACCATGTTTTGTGATGAGTGCCACATGCAATATATAGGACAGACCAGCAGGAAATTTAAGACTAGATTTTTGGAGCATTTAAAGGATATAAAAAAATCCAGAAGGAAAGAATTTATCTGGGATATCTAAGCACTTTGTTACTGTACACGGTGGTAAAATATCTAGTCAGAGCATATGCATTTGAAAAGGTGGTGAAACGAGGTGGTAACATAGGTTCACTTTTAAGAAATAGAGAAGCCTACTGGCAATTTAAACTCAAAACAGTCTTTCCTTTGGGAATGAATTATAAAAGTGAACTAATGTACCACTAATTGATAACACTCGTCCCCATACATCCAACCCTAGACCATGCCAAAATATATAAAGTACAAATATGTTGGCTCCCTTTATTACATTGTATTTTTTCATATTTTTCTTGCTTATGTGTTTTTACTATACATACTTGCCCCCATATTCTTAAACAATCATTTTGTTGGGACATTTGTATGTATACTTTTTCTTTTTCTGTCTCATTTATGTACATATGCACTATGTTTTTATGACATTTTGATCCAGTTTTAATATCTCTATATTCCATTACAGGGATTTGGGGAAACGGTGTCCATCGATGGATCAACCGGAGGTGGTGGCCCACGCCGATACATTCTATATTTTATTACACTGCAGATAGCGTTCAATGTTATGCAAGGCACAGTGGAAGTTTTAATATGCATGTACAGAATTATATGCATTTTACTTGTGTTTATAGTTCTATTGAGACTATACTTGATTGGTCAAGGCTGACTGGAGGGGAGGAGTTGATGAACTCAGCGCGGACATTTAAACCGGCTAATCAACCATACCCCTAAGTCATGAGTAAGAGCACTTAAGTGTGCCTGACTGCCCTACCTGTATTTTACCTGTTGGATACCATGAAGGATTAAATAAAGGTGGTTTTATCCCAAACAAAAGCTGGATCCTGAAGTGTTTCTTGTGTCTGCCTTCACAACTCCCTTTGGAAGGTGGTATTTTTCATACCAAATGGCATAACCAAAAATTTGTACAGGCCAAAGGGTTGATCAACCACCTCCTGGAGGGACTGGATAGCTTTGCAGTTGTATACCTCAGTCATTTTTAGCAACTCATGGGGGAGGGCCCCCCCATCTGTCACAGGTGCCGGAGAGACTCAAAATGGCAGGGTTGACTATCAAACTGGAGCATTGTCAGATAGCACCCCACCTCCCACACAGTGTCCCAGGTATTGCTCTTCTGAAATTGCCAAGGCCTGAACAGGGGAAAGTAGGTGCCATAACTACCTGGCCTACCCCAAGAACTAAGAAACAAGTCATGTCTTTCCTAGGGACAGACGGCTATTATAGGAAATTTGTGCCAAACTATGGTGCGCTGGCTAAACCCTTTACAGGCCTAACCAAGAAAAATTTACCCAAATTGTTGCATGGACCAATCAGTGTGAAGAATCCTTTCCAGACTTAAAAGCCATTGCCCAGTTCACCAAGCCTCAGATTCCACCTGCAGATTTTTGGTACAAACTGACGAAGCACACATTCGGACTACTGTAGGTGCAGTCCTTAGGTGAACCCAAAAGGAGAAGAGCACCCAATACGAAACTGTTGCCCGGGAGGTTGCATAGGCCACAATTGAAAAAGCATGTCTGGCAATTGTGTGCACTCTGCAAAAACTGCAGCCATGTCTGTACGGGCGCAACTTTACTGACCAGACATCATCCACTTACCCGGCGTAATAGGGTGGCCGGGGACAGTGGGAAGATGCTCAGATGGAGCCTTGTCTTGCAGCAATAGGACTTCACAACCCAACACAAGGCAGTGAGCGTGGGAATGCAGACGGCCTAGGAGTGCACCAAGAAGACGGCAAGTGCGCCAATCTCCTAGGGGGAGGCGTCAAGGAAATATTCGTCTTGAATGTATAAAATTTGTTTAACTATAAGGCAATTTTACCAACTTTGTTGAACTATATGACTATTGAAGTGTCCGGCAGCTTTTTATGACATCCTGGAGTTTTTACAACCTCTGACCTGAAGACTGGTCTGTGCCGACTCCAAAGGACCATGTGGTCATCCCCCCTCCCTCTGGCATCAGGACTTGGAAACAAAGAACTGTTTAAATATTCCTGGACTCTCCCCCTCATTAACACTTTGCCCAATCCTGAATGACCCTGTGGACTAATCAATGGAAGAATCTGAAAACTGTACTAAACAGAAGATATAAAACAATAGGAGGAGATACAGGAAAGAAGGTTCTTTATGGAGGTTGCAGGACAATCTGAGCATGTCCCATAATCCTCCCACCTACAGGGAATCAGGAATTACTTTCATTTGCAAGTTTTTTTTCCTCGTTTTTATTTTATAACATTTACCGTGTTATTTTGTTTTGAACATTTTTTACGCACGGAACAATTTTCCTTTTGTATTAAAAACGTTACATTTTGGTCCCTGTACGCTCTGTGAACTCATGGCCTTGTAAAGTGTTATTAGCTGTGTGACTGCTAGAGAGAGAGCTGAGCATGCATGTCTAGTGGTGTAACAAGGAGTCTGCTAGAGCACTGAGTGTGCATGTCTAGTGGTGTGACAAGGAGTCTGCTAGAGCACTGAGCGTGCATGTCTAGTGGTGTGACAAGGTGACTGCTAGAGAAGCAGGAGTTGATGTAGAGTGGGATACTTATTGGTCCCAGTATAAATGTAAATAAGTGGTGGCAGCGGGTCTGGGGGCTGCCGGAGCTGTATGAGGTGTGATTTATGCTCAATTTGTGTCCTGGGTGAAAAGGTGAGCACAAGTTTGAGTAGGCCAAATTAACCCGTACAGTCGCACCCCACGTCTTGTGGGGAGGCAGCGGCGCCCTTGCTGTGACAATGGGTTTTACAATCTTTTAGTTGACAAGTGTATTTTATGTGTGTGCACTGTGTTTTGTGTATTAAATTTTAAACTGAAGTTACTTCAGAAAAGTGAAAATCTCTGCTTGTAACCTTACAGAATCTATTACCAGGTTGCTTATAGCATTTTTAGCGTTTACATGTCGTGGGATTTACCAGTGTGAGTTGTCTGTGTGAGTGAGGGGCCTTTGTGGGTGGTGGCAGCCTTGAGTGGTAACAGAGAGCTCTAG
Source organism: Engystomops pustulosus (assembly GCA_019512145.1). Lineage (NCBI taxonomy): Eukaryota > Metazoa > Chordata > Amphibia > Anura > Leptodactylidae > Engystomops > Engystomops pustulosus. The sequence goes on from WNYA01001168.1 coordinate 25,765, forward strand.
AGTATCCAAAATGGCATATTTATGCCAAATCTAGTCGGACAGGATTTAGGTTGTAAATCGGGAGGCTCCCCAGTGCAAGTGTAGCCCCATGACTGAATTTGAGAGGGGGGGGGGGGGGGGAGGAGGGGCGTTCACCACAGTTCATGTGGTTTCATTCACGAAGAGTTTTTTTGCATGGAAGGTCCGATTTACCATATTCCCTTTCACACAACTTCACCAAAGCTCATTACAGAGCTTAAATTCCAGGTAGCAACCATGAGAATGGGAGACTGCATCCAGACATTTCATTCAATGTATGAAACGAAATGGCTTCCAGAAAAATGTGTCCATCCCCATGAGAGGAGGTTGACTAGCGAGTGTTTTCTTATACGGTAACATGTACTTTTGACATTTTGTGACAGTTGATGTCCCGGCTTGTGTTCTACCCCCAATAACTGCTGCTACTCAGTGACCACAACCTACGTTCCATCTCACTCATCTCTACTTCAGACGCCATTTACTGCCCACACTCCCGAGTGTAAGCTTACTCATCTTAGATACTTCTAGCATCTCTCCCCATATACGCCAAGGCCTGCATCTCCTGCCCAAACCAATTAATACATTTCGTCATCCGGTGAGAATCTTCTTCATACATTACTTTGTGTATTCTCATACGATACAATAGTAACTGATGCCCAGACCAGCGCCACGTGTGGATATGTACTCGTGGTATTTACATTTATTCACTTTACGCGATTTACGGTTTCAGCGTCTGATGTCCAATGACCGAAACGTCAAACTATCGGATGGCATAAAGGAATTTCTTATTCACATCCTATGAAGGCCAATTGGAAACAATCAGATCGGGGGTGACCGATGAGGGACATGTCCGCTCACCTGGTTACAGGAGGTTTATATAGAATATCGAAATCTTATGGTGTGCCGTTGGCCAAAAAGACTAATGAACGTTTTTCGTCCCATTGTTCTGACCTCTTTGATAACCACAACTTTGAGTTTGTATTGAAAATTCTGTCTAAAAAGGTTCAGCAGTATTTGGATCCCCTCCAAGTCTTATAAAAACAGGGGTTTGGGGTTAAGGATGTAATGATCCATTTTGACTTTAGGGCGATGGCCGGTCTGAAGGACATCAACTCCAGGGCCCACAGTGACTCGACTTAAGCCAAATCTTTACCACCATTTGCACATGCGTTTTAGAGGATAAAACAGACTGGGATAAAGACTGATTGCTTGGCCACAAAATGAAATTTCGAAACATATTGGTCAATGTATAAAGAGCGTATATGGTCAATGTGGCAAATCTGAAATTTCAAAATTACCTCGTGTTAGCAGTTTCCATGCAGCATCCCAAGTTGTTGACACAACCAAACACTTATATTGCAAGTAAAAAAGAAACTTCTTAAAGAAATATAATAAATAAGTGATCATAAAAAAATAACATTCCCACTGTGAGCCTACGCAGCCAAAGAATCCCAAAAGACATGAGATGTGGTGAACTTATCTAGGAAAGTATTAACTAAAGCACAAGAAACTTTTGTCTTAAGGTTTGAACTTCGTTCCAACTAGAGAATTTGATCTATACAATACTAAGAGACATTTATTGATTCATAGGAAACCTCGGGGGGGGGGGGGGGGGGACACCCCCACACACTTCTCTGAAGACATTATACCCAATAATATGAGAACTTGCAAATTGTGTTAAGGAATTCGGACAATATGATTTTTTTGACCCAGGTAACTCAAATCTTCACTCATTGGATACACAAGAATCAAAAGATTCTACAATTGTTACCCATGATGGGTTTTCCATCAAAAATCCACAGTTTTATCCAATCAGCGCTAGAACAGACTAGGACCCCAATTCAGGAGAGGGTAGGGGAGACCTCAGACTTCTGACACAGGAACATAACTATAACTCTTGTAATTTATCAACAGAATTATTGGCAAGTTCTCAGGAATATTGAAAGTTGGGATAATGGAATTGTAAAAATGTTGGACATTGGGGGGGGTGGGGGGTCTCTGTAGTCCTCATGGATAAGGACAAATTGTTCCTTACAGCTTATTGTTGGACAATTCCATCCATCGTAAATGGACTACATCTCACAGAAATAATTTTTGACTCAACTAAAAATTCTAATTGAGAGAGAAGTGTTCTGTATTCTTTCCCCAAATCATGGCTGATAAATTGATTACTACAAAACCAATCATTCCAATACTACATGCACTACCCAAAACACACAAGGTCACACCACCCCCTATGCGACCAATTATACCGGGTCTGGGATCTTGTGTGGTTGGCTTGAGCATCACCTACAGCCACTTGTACGGAGGGTACCACGGTCCCAGAGACACCGGAGATGTTGTCGGCAATGAAAAATCAGATTTGGGGTGAGCAGTACACATGGATACACTGTGATGTAGTAGCCTCTATACAGCAATACCACATGAGCTAGCGATCAATGCAGTACAGCACATTGCAGCACTGACTTTCAAGTATTTATAATGGAAGCATGCCATCATTTACTCACACAGCATTACAAACACAAAGTCCTTATCTCTACAAACATGTGGGGTCAGTATGGGGGCAAAATTTTTACCTTCTCTCGCCAAATTTGGTGAGGTCATGGTGCGAAGAATTTACCATTTATTCTCCCAATAATCCATATCGAGTGCATTGAGTGGTACAGCAGATATATAGAGGACCTCCTGCTTATTTGGAGGGGTCCTGTGTCTGCCACCCTTTGTCTCATACATCAGTGACAATCCACTGAATTTGAAGTGGAGTTTTTGGACTTGAGTCTCAAGGTTATACCTGGGTCAATAGTTGATACCAAAAGGTTCAGAAAGTACAGCTGGAAATACAAGTCTACATACTACAAGCCTCCACCCCAGGCAGACCATCAAATCTACACCAGTGGGCGAACTTACGAGAGCCAAACGCAACCTTAGCCGTAACATGGATCTAACAGAAGCTCAGAACATCGGTACAGGATGCACAGCTTGGGGGTAACAAACGCTGGATGGGAGGAGGATCCATCACAATGGAGAACAGTCTGCGCACCTTATAGACAGGTTATATGGTCTGGTGGTGAATCCTACAACATTTACTCCAACAAGCCACCAACGTGTGGAATTTACATAGACTTACAGCCGGAAGGCCATCAACTTCCAGGATTTAACAATATACATTGAGAACAACATGATCCAGACTAAATCCTACAATAAAGTAATAGCTGTCTGTAGGGTTATTTTAGAAACTAGTCGTCACCTGTTTGGCTCGATAACAAAAAGCCAATATTTGAGGCACAGAAGGAATTGTACTGAATTAGTTGAATTTGAAAAAGGACAATAAAAATATATAAAATAAATATGGCCGGGATGAGGGGTAATTAGATTCAGTGTTGTTACAAATCCGAATCACCATCTAAGTGCAGGAAGGTTCATCAAGTGTGGACCATCTTTCCTCAGTAGGACCACACAAGGGGACCCACTCGCTGGGGCACTTACTAATATAGTCGGGGAATGCACTGAAAGTGCGTTTTGACTATAAAGCGGCGTGTGCTTAATTCACCAATTGTGTTGCACGCGATGATAAGATTTGGAGTGCAACAATTTAGCATTTTGCATGAAAGGTGCAAAGCGACGCAAATTGCACCACTGGTATCTATCATGTCTCAGCATCCAGAGAAGCCCACCGCAGCACCAGATGGTCCCAGTGCCACTAATGGCAGTGCTCAGGCAGCAGTTTTACGGGAGATAGAAGCGGCAACTCAACTAGCCCCCAACCATCTGCTGGTCCGTCCGCTGCTCCTGGGGATCCCCACCACCAGCTGCCGGGATGTGGATACTGGGGGCTCTTGTGCTGATGAAGAGGACGACTTTGGGCGTCCCAAAAAGGCACGTTTCACGGAACATGAAACTGAAATTTTGGTGGAGGAGAAGGTATTAAAAATATAAATATTTATAAAAAAAAAAAAATATATATCTTTATATATTATATTGTGTTAGTGTTCGGTCATACTCTTTCCCCACCATTGCAGAGGTTTTTAATGGTGTTCCAGGTTTCTGAAAACTACCACCCTTTTTTTGGGCAGATTCTGTTCCTGTCAGTAAAAACAGCAGGAAAATCACTGAGCACGTTAATGCCCAAGGTAAAATTTCCATTTTGTTGAGTGGACTTTTATTTTTAAATTTTTTTTTTTTTAATTTTAATTTTTTTTTATGAAATAGGAGTCGAATATCGTACCCTCCCCGAAATCAGAAGGAAGTGGTACGACGGCAGGAGGAGGCGGAAGAGCAAGCCGGCGAAGCACAAAGTCACCTAGGGGGATGGGTGGTGGCTCTGCGGATGTCGTGGGTGGAACCGAAGATGAGCTAAACCATCCACCCTGACCAAACAGTTGGCTACGGGGATTATGACTAAGATTTTTTGTTATGTCTCCAATACCAAAGTTTGAAATATGTTTATGGAAAGTGAAAGCAATCTTACCATGTCAAAAATGCATTATTTTTGGCCTTTTTTTTTTCTGTGTTCACATGTTCAGTTTTTCCAATGCAGTTTGAGTCGTATCACTCAATGATACATTCTCACACATTAAGCGCCACTCCTGGTTTTGACATTGGAAAATGCATCTGAAAAAAAATGACTGAATAAAAAAGGTGTCAGTGCCTATAAAATCTTTTAGCCAATTTTGTGTTTTTTGAAGGTTAGGACTCAATAGATTTTGAATTCATTTACATTTTCTTTATCAATAGGGAGGGCTGCTCCACCCCCTAGCACACGAGGCTTTTCTACTCCTGCCCTCAAAAAAAGTTCCTAAATTTTCAACAATAGGTGATACTAACCCCAAAATGGTAACAATGGAAAAAGCATCTCATCGCGCAAAAAAAATGGCATCACATGGCCCAAATAACGAAAAAGCGAAAATTTTATAGCCTTCAAAAGGGGCCAATGAGGAAACTAAAATCCTGGCAGCTGCAGGGTGCTCCTTCCCTTCTGTGCCTCGCTGTGCCCCCATAACACAAGTCACAGCCACATGTGGGGGGTCTTTGTACTCAGGAGAAATTGTAGAACAAATTGTATGGTGGGTTTTCTCTTTTTATATTTTGGAAATGTGTAAATTTTAGTGCTAAATGAACGTATAAGGGAACAATTTGACCATTCTAAATTTCACCTCCATTTTGATTCAATTACTATGAAGATCTCAAGGGGTTAACAATCTTCGTAAAATCTGTTTCTGATAGCTTGAGGGGTGCAGATTTGAAAATGGGTTGGTTATATAGGGGGTTTTGATGCTAAATATGTAAAATTTCATTCAAAACTGTATTTATCCCCAAAATAGTCAATTCTGAAAATCCGGAAAAGCGATATTCTTTTTGTAAGCCGCGTGACATCAAAATAAATTATCCAGACATTTCAGAAATTATGAAAATGTAAAGTAGACAAATGGGAAATGTTATTCAGCAACTTATTTAGGTGGTAAATCTATCTGCCTGAAAACGCAATGATTTTGAATTTCGAAAATGGCAAATTTTTCAAAAAATTTATCATATTTGCTTTTTTTTTGTAAGTAAACGCAAAACTTATCAGCCAAAATTTACCACTAAAATGAAGTACAACATGTGGGGAAAAAACAATCTCAGAATCGTTTTGATAAGTAACAGTGTTCAAAAGTTATAACCGTATAAAGAGACGCAAGTCAGAATCCAAAAAATCGGGCTGAGCCTTAAGCTACAAAATGGCTGCGTCCTTAAGGGGTTAATAGAACCAAGGAGCTAAGCCAGAAAAACGGCCTCGCTCCAAGAAAAAAACAAGACCAGACAGAGTGCTTAACTTCATCACTACGTTCACGGCAGACCACAAAGCAGTATTAAAAAAAACTAAACACTGGTAGATCTGAACGAAAGATCCATATCTGGCCAAGATCATCCCACCAGGCCCCCAGATAACATATAAACAAGCAGCCACACCAAAACCATTCTGGTGCCCATAAAAAAGCGCAACCCAAAAAAAAGCCGCCCCAAGAACCCTTAATAAGCCCGAAAGGGGCTGAGGACTGTGGGGGTGGGTGGAGTTTCAGGGCTTCTAGGAAGGCTCTTGGTGGTTGGCCCTTTACCCCTCCCTGAATGAGGTCACTGGAGGCGGTCTTTGGGGCGGGTATGGACCCGCCCGGGTGTTTTAAAAAGTTTGCGGGCACGTGGGGGGGGGGCCCCCTCTTTCCTTCTGCCCTCAGGATCGGAGAGGTGTGAAGTCTCCCTCCCACCCTGCCCTCAGAATAAATTATTTTCAGGTGTTTTCCTACAGGTTCCGGCTGTTTCCTTCTGTTTTTCCCACAGATGTCACAGCAGAGGCGGAGTTGGACACCGGCCCAAAGGCGTTTTGAGGTTTCCCACGTGCCGGGCCGCAGCCACCATTCGGGTGAAGTCCCATCCCAAGGTTTGAAGAAGTCTATGGGCCGACCATGTTGTTAATTTTTCAAGTTAATTATTTTAATAATTTATGTTTTTTGTTAAAATTAATGCTGTGGCCTTCCCACGTTACCCAAACAGTAAGTTTCCCGGTTCTTTATTGTCATGTTGGGTTTAAGTACAGGGCCAAATACTGGATTTAATAAGGTTGGGTTTGTTACTCCCTACAGTCCACATCAGTCCCTGTTCCCAGTACTGATGGGAGCCTTTCGCTGCAATCATAGCAGATGCCTTATGTGTGAGATCATATTACACCGCACTAAGCAATAGATGTCCGTTTCCACTAGGGAAAAATTTGAGATCAACCCTTTCCCAAACTGCCCTTCTGATTACGTCGTATACCTACTACAATGCCCCTGCACATTGCAATACATAGGGAGAACCACCCAAACCCTCAGGGAAAGAAGGAAACCAGTCTTCACTTTATGGTGATGCGTGTTCAACATCACATCATGGACACAACTGTAATGACCTTACACTAATTCCGATAGAACAGATCCCCAAAGAACACCCTGATGGATACAACCAGGTTACTAGAAGAGAGAACTATTGGATCTTCAGGTTAAATACCACGTGTACCTATGATCTCAATGAGACACTAAAGGGTCCAAGTACAACCCTCCTGCCAATTCTCATACCTTTAGCCCAGTTTAGGTTCACCGATACTTTTCACCCCCTTAGATTCCCCCCCCCCCCCCACACCTAAGGTTTGCCCCTTTTATTCTGCTCTATAACGACCAAATTACTGCTAGGACCAAATCTTACCTATCAGCAGTGCCTTCCCCCATTGTAATATTACATCTCCGTGTAACTAAACCTCTCCTCTGCTCTACCCATTACAATTCAACCACATCTTTATGTCGACCCACTACATTTCCATTGCATTAGCTTCTATACCCCACACAATTGTAGATTCTTCAGTTCTCATTCCACCATCCCGTTCCAGTTCTTCTCATCGCGCTCCGACTAACCTGCTGTCCCACATTTGTCCGCTCCGATCTCCTTTCACACACAGCGCATGCGCGGGTCACAATTCTACCTGCGCATGCGTCTTTATTTTCAAACCGGCAGCGGGAGTCGCATACACAGAGCGCTCCTGACTGTCCAGGCTGAACAAAGCGAGTATCCGTTACTTTTTTTACATAATGATCTAATCAAATTGCAGATCCCCCATGGTTACACTCTTTATGCACAGATTAAGTCTCGGCACACTATGTGCCCACCAAAACCAGACCACAACATCTTTAACCCCCACACTACCAGGGAAAGTCCAGCAGCTCTCTGCTTAATGCATCATACCATTATAAAACTACAAGAAATGCACGCACATTTTCCCTCTGCCTTTAGGCACTATATCTTTAGTCAAGATCATCCATGGTCCTCCGAGGTACACAACATTAGCCAAGGACTTTTTGGGTAAGTAATATTTATTGGTTTCTCTTATGAATTTTTATATTTATATTTTGTACTCACTATCATCATTTTGTATCAGTTTTTTAAAATTTATGAGAGACTTTTACATCCCATTTACTGTGCAATTATTGGTCTACTAAATGTATATAAAGTCAAGATCACACCCGGCCATTATGTATTGTTCCATCTATATATTTATACATTTTATCGCTGATAGGGAGTTTCATTTTTATTAAATTTTATATGTTCACCAGAACACTGTTTAAATTACACGGACCTGAGGAAGGGAGCATTACGCCCCCGAAACGCGTTGTCCTATTGTGAAATAAAGCATTACTACTTTTTGAGAAAACAGGACGTATACCCACCCTTTTTTTGCTACTATCCTCCTTGATCCCTAGATCCCGAATTCTGAACTATCGGGACACATAACCACGCAGCAAGATCTCATTTGATTATCACGATTTAGTCATACTGGCTACTTAGTACATTAATAATTGTCAACTGGACTGATGCGCTGTGTGCTATATATTTTTTATCTTTGTTTGTTATAACGGAATCTCTGAAACAGCTCACAACTGATCAGGATTCAGGGTGCAGTTCTGCACTATCGCTGGCAGGTGCACTGGATCCCTCTCCAATGGCCCCGGGCCCTTACCCTGAAGCCAAGTTCCTACTTTCAATCAATGAGGAACTTCGTTACCCTGCTTCTAACCCACCGGGCCCATCTGGGAGTTCTGTGGCGACACGGAGGCAGGCAAAAAGGTGAAAGGGCCTGTCCATCATTCATCATGGACTTACAAATGTTGATTTTGTGTTTTCCCTTCTGTTTGCCTTTGTTCCTCAACACCTAGGAAGAAGAGGTTCTACCATCACCATAGACAGGGGGCATCCTCTACACCTGGAGGAGAGGAGGTTCTACCATCACCATAGACAGGGGGCATCCTCTACACCTGGAGGAGAGGAGGTTCTACCATCACCATAGACAGGGGGCATCCTCTACACCTAGAGGAGAGGAGGTTCTACCATCACCATAGACAGGAGGCATCCTCTACACCTGGAGGAGAGGAGGTTCTACCATCACCATAGACAGGTGGAATCCTCTACACCTAGAGGAGAGGCAGCTCTACCATCACCATAGACAGGGGGCATCCTCTACACCTAGAGGAAAGGAGGTTCTACCATCACCATAGACAGGGATTCTTTACTGTAAGAGCAACATTCCCCTGAACACACCATTCTCCCATGTGAAACGATGCTCAAAGCTGATAAAAAGATGGCACTAAATATGGGGCAATCTTGTTAGAGGAAAACCTTCTAGCAGAACAGCAACCATATACAAAAGTTCTAGCCTCTACATGTGCAAAGCTGGTATGCCTCAACAAATGTTTGGCGTCAACAACATGAAAGCATGGATCCATCCTGCCTTGTATCAAGGGTTCAGGCTGGTGGTGGTGGTGTCATGATGTGGGGAATATTTTATTGCCACTCTTTGAGCCCCTTGGTACCAATTGAGCATCGTTGCAACGCCACAGCCTACCTGAGTATTGTTGCTGACCATGTCCATCCCTTTATGACCACAATGTACCCAACATCTGATGGCTACTTTCAGCAGGATAATGCGCCATGTCATAAAGCTGGAATCATCTCAGACTGGTTTCTTGAACATGAGCAGCCGACAAATCTGCGGCAACTGTGTGATGCCATCATGTCAATATGGACCAAAATCTCTGAGGAATGCTTCCAGCACCTTGTTGAATCTATGCCACGAAGAATTGAGGCAGTTCTGAAGGCAAAAGGGGGTCCAACCCGTAACTAGGATGGTGTACCTAATAAAGTGGCCGGTGAGTGTATATATATATTTTTGTTTATATACTAGTGTAGGGAAAGATGAAGGAAAGATTAAGTGCAGTTGTTTGGATAAAAAAAATCTATAAATTTATAAAATACCCAATAGCCCCATTAACATTTAAAATTACATTTATTAAAAAACTCTGAAAAATACCACACAAACCACACATATTTAGTATCACTGTGTCTGTAACAACTCGTACAATAAAACTAAATCATTATTGAATCTGCACAATGAATCTATCAACTTCATGTATGTATCTACTCCACAATGGTGTACCAAAAAAACCCCAGCTCCGTACTCAAAATAATTTCCCCACATTAGGTTTTATTCTGCTAAATTTAGGAAAAATATAGAAATATGGTATTAATGTAATTATACTGACCCATAGAATAAAGATAATGGGGCACATTTACTTACCCGTCCCATCGTGGTGCATTGTCCGACGAGGATTCGTAGCTCGTGCGCCCAATTACCTTTATCTGTCGCTTCCCTGCTGTGGTCCGCCGGTGTTCACCTTCTTCCCGATGCTTGTACATCTTGCGACACAATTCGAATTTTAAATTCTGCGCGTTGTCCGAATCCGTAGGGTTTTCTGACGGCCACGCCCACGATTTGCATTGCATGAAAGTCGGCGTGCGCCAAAAACCCCTGTTAAATGCAGCGCAACACAGAAATCGCCAGGAACCCGACGAAAATGCGGTTCGTGGACCCTTAGTAAATGAGCCCCAATGTGTAATTTAGGCTATATGGTGAGAATAAAAAAAAGAATCCGTTACAGAATTGATGTTTTTCCTACCCCACTCCAAAAAAACTAAATAAATATTTGTCAATAAGAAATAGTCAACCCAAACTGGTATCACTGAAATATGGATCTCATCCTGCAAAAAAATAAGCCCTTAAATGGCACCATTTACCGAAAAACAAAGATAGTTTACTAAAACCCGCTACATCCTGTAGTGTAGTGTAGACCAAATGAGCTTATTACCGACAAAATCGGACCATTCTAAATTTCACCTTCAGTTTGTTTTAATTGCTATGAAGCTTTCATAGGGTTAACATCTTTCTAAAAGGTGTTCATAATAGTTTGAGGGGTGCAGATTTGAAAATGGGGTGATTCATTGGGGGTTTCAAAATTAATTGAAAACAAAAATGATCCCCAAAAAATTCTATTCTAAAATTTACTTAAAAATCCAGAAAGTAATTGATCGATTTTTAAAAATGATGTCGAAACAAAGCAGAGTGATAAAAGGGTGATATAACTATTGGTATAATAAGCAGATCATTTAGAAAAATCACACACATTTTTTAATAATTTTGAAAAATCACATTGGCCTGTCAACCCCCCCGTAGTATATAGCCTGCCTGCCCCCCCATAGTATATAGCCCTTCCAGCCCCCTGTAGTATATAGCCTGCCTGCCCCCTGTAGTATATAGCCTGCCAACACCCTTGTAGTATATAACATGCCAGCCCCAAAATATATAGCCAGCCTGCCTCCCCCCAAAGTATTTAGCCTGCCAGCCCCTGTAGTATACAACCTGCCAGCCCTCTGTAGTGTATAGCCTGCCAGCCCCCTGTAGCATATAGCCTCCCAGCCCTCTGTAGTATATAACCTGCCAGCCCCCTGTAGAATATAGTCTGCCAGCCCCCTGCAGTCTATAGACTGCCAGCTCCTGTAGTATATAGCCTGCCTGTCCCCTGTAGTATATAGCCTGCCAGACCTTTGAAGTATATAGCCAGCGCCCCCTTTTTTTTTTTTTTATTTATTTTTTTTTTTTTGGCAGACTGGTTCGAGCTGATAGAAAGGCAACAGTGACTCAAATCGCCACCCGTTACAACCAAGGTAGGCAGAAGAGCATCTCTGAACGCACAGTACGTCGAACTTTGAGGCAGATGGGCTACAGCAGCAGAAGACCACACCGGGTGCCACTCCTTTCAGCTAAGAACAGGAAACTGAGGCTACAATTTGCACAAGCTCATCGAAATTGGACAGTAGAAGATTGGAAAAACGTTGCCTGGTCTGATGAGTCGATTTCTGCTGCGACATTCGGATGGTAGGGTCAGAATTTGGCATCAACAACATGAAAGCATGGATCCATCCTGCCTTGTATCAACGGTTCAGGCTGGTGGTGGTGGTGTCATGGTGTGGGGAATATTTTCTTGGCACTCTTTGCCGGAGAGCGGAGACAAGATGGAAAGAAAGCGATACTCCAGCAGATACCGAGGCGCCCGGAGAGCGGAGACAAGATGGAAAGAAAAGGGATAACAGAAAAACAAAAATGTTACACATTCAAAATTTATACGGCAATTACTTTGTTGTACTGTATGATAATTTGCATCTTTTGACGCGTCCGGCAGCTTTTTATAACATCCTGGAGTTTTCACAGCCTGATAACCTCTGACCTGAAGACCCCAAAGGACCATGTGGTCACCCCCCCACCCCCTCCTGCATCAGGATTTGGAAACAAAGGACCAAGTATTCCTGGACTCTCCCCCTCATTAACACTTTTTCCAATCCTGAATGACCCCGAGGACTAATCAATCAATGGAAGAATCTGAAAACTGAACCAAACAGAAGATATAAAACAATAGGAGATACAGGAAATAGTTCTCCCTCTTTGGAGGCTGTCAGACAAGCTGAGTGATGTATATTCCTCCCACCTCCAGGGAACCAGGATTTACTTTAAGTTGTAAGTTTGTTATTTTTCTACCTTTTTATTTGCCAACTGTTTTGCCCCCCATATTCTCTGCAAACTCCTAGCCTTGTAAAGTGTGATTAGCTGTGTGACTGCTAGAGAGCTGAGTGTGCATGTCTAGTGGTGTGACAAGGTGACTGCTAGAGAGCTGAGCGTGCACGTCTAGTGGTGTGACAAGGTGACTGAGGAGGGGAGAGAGCAGGTGCAGCGCTGATAGAGAATTGATAAGAGTTGGATATGGCGCGTATTGAAAGGGGTATCGATTCTTTGCAACCCCAATCCCAGGATGTAGACCCCAAACGACCTAGTCAAGAACGTTTGCCAGTACTGGACAAGGATGGGGACTTGGGACATTTTTCTGCGGTCATTTGAGGAGAACTGCAGACAATACCATCTGTACCGAGAGCAGTGGGCACAGGATTAGAGCCCAGGGCTAAGAGGCAAAGCCCTGGAAGTATTTGCTGACCTTCCTCTTGAGCTGGATGAGGACTATGACGCTATAAAAACCGATTTGATTTAAAAAATACAACTCCAGAGGTGTCCGGCAAGAAATTCCGGAGCGTAAAGCGAGGACCAACTGACAGCTACGGCGATACAGTAGGCAACTTACGGACTACCTTTCTACAGTGACCCGAGGACTGTGTCAGTTGTAAGGACTTTAAGGATCTCATGATAAAAAGTTCAATTTCTGCATATTTGTCCTGTGAATGCCATGTTAAAGGCCGGGGGTTTTAAAAAGTTCGAGAGCACGTGTGTGTGGTGGTGGGGGGGGGGGGTGTTGCCCGGACCACGTGGGACGCCGACTGCATCGGAGGATCGTTGTGGGAACCCTGTGGAGAAGGCTGCAAGGGGTAAGCGGTTTGCATCTCCTTCCCGCTCCCCTGCCCACTCATCCTCCCACCCTGTCAGCATGCACCCCGTCGCGCTTCAGGCCTACTCTGCGCCTAGGCCTGGGCCTTTCCCGGTAGGCCTAGGGCCTATACTCCAGACAGCCCTGGGCCTGCTACCAGACCTTGGGCCTACTCTACAGCCGGCCCCAGGTCCTCCCCCTCCCTGTCACATACCCCCCACCCCCACAGTCGCCAGTAGCGCTATCCCCGAGTCAGACAATTATTCCAAGGGACTATTTATGGCCGCCTCTGCCGGTGACGGCTTTGCAGCCATATTTAAGAAAAGTGGTGTAGAGACTCTTGGCCTCCCTCCTGGCTCCAGTATGGCCTCATCAATAATCCCACCCTATTGAAGCTTTTCCCCTTAGTTGTAGCGGTCGAGCTGTGGGGCTCATCCTTAGCAGATAACAGGATATGATGGTGGGTAGATGATATTTCTGTAGTGCGGGCGGTAAACAGTCTGTCCTCCTCTTCACCCCCCATGTTGGCAGTGCTGCGGCATCTTGTACTTTGCTGTCTACAACATAACATTTGGTTGCCGGGCTAGGTACGTTGCTGAATCTTCAAACGATATGGCCAACGCCCTGTCTCGTTCCCAGTTTCAGATGTTCAGAGAGCTACATGGCTCAGCAGACGAGTCCGGGATAGAATTCCCCCAGTTCTTATGGAACCTGGCCGCGAACAGCTAGCGGGTCTAGTAGGGAACTCCATTTCAGCTTCAACATGGCAGAAATATGCCACCAACTGGGAGCAATGGTTAGCTTTCTCTGGCGGTATTATACCCGCGGAGAAGTCTGAAATCCTCCAGAAATCATTAGATTGGCTGGCACACTTGAAGAGTCAGGGAGCCTCATTTCACAAGGCTAGGAGTAGTTTAGCACCCCTTGCCTTTATGTTAAAGTTACATGATGTCCCTGATATCACCAATGTTCCTAGTTAAGCAACTGTTAAAAAGGTTGGAAGCGTGAGAATTGTTCTCACAATTCCCGCTGGCTGGTATCCCTCCTCATGTTTAACTGCATTATCCCCATTCTAGATTTAGTTTGCACGGATGCCTTTGATGCGTTCCTGTTTAAGGCAGCTTTTCCCATTGCCTTTTTCGGTGCCCTTCGGGTCAGTGAATTAATCCCCCCCACTCACCCGTTTCCAATTTCATTCAGTTTTTAAAAAAAAATCCCTTCTTTATTTAGGCCTCAACCCCAAAGAGTTCGGCACCCACTCCTTTCGCATTGGTGCTGCTACAACAGCGCATTCGTGCAGGATGAGTGATGAAGCCATAAAAAAAAGCTTGGCAGGTGGAAGTCGGACTGCTTCAAGTCCTACATCCGCCTGATCAACCCTTGGGTGTAAATTTTCAGTTTTTTCTATTATATTTTCTCACCTTCGTTTTACCTGTTAATCTTACAGGGCCCCGTACTCATGTGTGGATAGTCGGGCACTCCTTTATCTATTGGGTGGAGCGGAGAGCTGCAGTACGGCCGTGAGGGATAAATTTGGGTTTATCCAATGAGCAAGTCCACTGGCGCGGTGTCCGTGGAATGCACTGGTTGCAAGTCCTTTCGGAAGTAGTGCGGATCAGCAGAAGTCATCAGGATCGGGTTGTGCTGATCATCCATGCAGGGGGGGAATGATCTGGGTCGCGTAAAAGTTGGAGAGTTAATTTCTTTCATAAAGCAGGATTTTTCTAGGTTCCCTACACTGTTTAATTCTGTTTCCCTGGCTTGGTCGGACAAAATTCCCTGTTGGCATTGGAGAGGCGCGAGGGACCATGCTGCTATTGAACGCGCAAGGAAAGTCCTGAACATCAGAATTTCTAAACACATGAAGTCCCTGGGAGGGGTGGCACTTAGGCAGGAGGATCTGGAAGGGGATAACGTCACCTTTTATTTGGAGACAGGGTCCAACTCCACCCCGTTGGGATGGACATTTTCCTTCTCGGCCTGCAGGAGCTAGCTGAGAAGGCCAAAGCTTTGGTCCTTGGGGGGTGGGGAGGGTCGCAGCCGGCGTTAGGAGGGAGGAGGCTGCTCCGTGGCAGAAGTTACACAAGCCCTAAGGCGTTGGAAGATGCCCACATGCCGGTTGCAGGGCTGCAGCCGCCATTTCGGGAGAAGTTGGTTCCCAAGTTTCAGAAGAACACAAGAGGGTCGTGCAAGTCGTTAAATGTTTTAATTTGTACTGTTATTTAATAATTTAATTTCGCGTTAAATGCTGTGGCCTTCCCACATAAACATAATATTAATTTCAAAGGTCTTTTAATAAGTAGTGTAACTAGTAGGCACAAAGGTCAAGTACCAGATTTTAGGTCTGGTTTGTCAATCCCTACAGTCTTGACAAACACAAGTCGGACATCATAGAGTTTCATGTCCCAACAAAAATAATCCTCCCAGAACACTGTCTGGATCCTGACCCTCTGTTTTAATTGTGGCCGGGACAGTACGGAAAAACAATGATAATCTTCAGTCTGTTACGGTGGGTGATAGGGTCACTGTTGGATTAAGAGACGATGGAGCAGAGGTGACCCTTGTATGTCCAGAAATGGTGAACTTAAATGACATAATTCCAGGAAAAACATTGTAATAGGGGCTGGGGGAGCTTGTCCTGCTCTACCAATGGCCCGTGTGTATCTAGACTGCGGGGCAGGACGGTGGTCGTATCCAACACTATTCCTACTAATGTGTTATTAGGCACCAACCTTGGCAGGATGGAGTCTCAATAGGTTCCCCTTGATAACAATGGAGGAGCGCTGCTCTTCTTAAGTAGAGTGTGATGAATCCGAGAAAAGTAATAATGTAAAGGGAGGGCCAAAATCTGATGCCCCACCGCCTGATAGACTAGACTTGCCTGAAGGGGATGCGGGGAATAGTCATATGTTACAGATGTGATTTGTAGTCAGTGAATTTAATCCTCAAACATGAGAAGAGGTTGGGTCGTGTAACCTTCTGCCTGGGGTTCAGCTAGTACATCCTGAGAATCAGGCCTCTAGCTCTGGTCCAGCGCTCGCATCAGGCCAGGACTTACATATTGATAGTCAGTTATATGGAGGCCCTGCACACAGATACGACCTTGGAGAAGTTGAAACTTCTTGAATATAAGCCACCTACTGCACGACAAAGAACGGGTGTTCTGGAAGAAAAAAACTCTATATGGAGGGTATTCCCACTGATAAAAATTCTGGGATTGTGAGACACGCCTTGTTGTTCGCCATCAGTTCCGAGAAAAAAATGCTGAAGGATGCCCATGAAATCCCTCTCGCTGGGCACCTAGGGATACAAAACGCTAAAGCTCGCTCGACGCACAATTTGGCACCGACATTGCCAATTACTGTCGGTCTTGCACAGTTTGTCCTATAACGTGTTTCGGGTTACGCAGGACCCTTTTTCCAATAAATGGTTTCCCACTCTTTGGCACTTTTTAAAAAAAAAGTTTTATTCAATAAAATTACATTTTTACTTCGTAGTATATCATTTAAGACTCCATCCCTTCACCAATTCGGTATAGCGCCCCAATAGAGCTCAATTTTTTTCCCTCTTTTCTCCCTCCATTTTCACAGTACACCAATCCTTATTAGGTTACTGGTCGTGGGAGCTGCACAATACCGATTGTGGTTACATGCAATTGTTTATTGCAGTGCAGGTGAGCACCCTACTCGCAACTTCGAATTCTATAGTACTTGACGTTATTATCTGAGGCGCCGTCCTCTGCTCTTGCTTTTTCTTACTTTTACTTTGAGGTTTCCAACTGCTTTGCACACCCAGTTATCAGGAACAGAGTGGTCCGGCCAGCGAGGGTCTTGTCAGCATCAACAAGATTTGAAAAAGTGTTCCGTAAATAAGAGATTCCAAGAACGAGAACGCATATTTGCCAACTACACCACGTGTCCTCATGATCTGATCTCCAGAACAGCACCGATTAATCCACCCGAATCGGATGGATATTATTCACGAGCTCTTTATAGACTTAGAGAAGTCCTTGAAAAGTGAGTCAAACTTTTCTTGGATAGATATATTAAGGTGTTAAGGAAAACATTCTACCAAGGGGTTTGGAGACTAAACCCCGAACAAGCTTTCCAAAACGATCCCTCCTTTTGTGCATCTTGGGATAATATCTTACATGAGTGTTCCATTGCATTGTTGAAATGTTTGGAGTGAAAAAAAGTCATTAACTAAAAACATGTCTACGACAGTCGACACTGATAAAAACTGTTTGTATGTACCTCCACCTATTTCAAACACAAAGACCTTACCCTATCCCTTGAAAGATTTGAAAAAGACATCTTCAGAAACTAGGGAAATTGGAAAGGGACCGTAACGATTATCAACACAACAATATGAAACAAAACTGCTCAAAAAAAAAAAAAAAAAAACGGCCCAAGAAACAATCGACCTACAGAACCCACACATTTTGACCCCCCCCCCCCCTTCCCAAATAATAAATGGGATAATAATTACAAGAACAATACCAAAAAAACCCTCTAACCCAGAATTTATTTCCAGCAGTACTTGGAGACAGTCCAAAGATCCACAAACTGATCCTCTTCCTGCTAACGACCCAGCAGTTACACCTACCCCCCATCCATGTGGACGTTATATGCCTAAAGAAGGATCCTTAATTGGAGCCATCAAACCCAAACCCACCCTCAGGCAGATTCACAGAGAGATGATTATCCACACAAATCTCCCAGCCATTCCATCTATACGGTTTATAATACAAGTGCCAGTGATAGAAATTCCTTCACCGAATCCAATACCCCCCCCCCCCCACCCCATTTGTTACCCCCCTTACTTCAATATGCAAAATGTCTAAAAAACTGTTTATATAGCCCCTCCACTAGGGATAAAACAAAAAAAAACTAGAATGCGAGGATGTGGAGGGGGGGGGGGGGGGTAAACATGGATCCAGAAACTCACCTCTTCCCAAAACGACTCCTTAATGGAGACGACGAAATACAAAAAACCCGATAATATTGAACACCCCTTCCATTGGGTCATCCCTACCAGTTAGTGATGAAGATTATAAACTTGTTAGAATCTTCAATCTATCCAACTTTACTCTGTCCGATATGAAAACATGAATTTTGGAAAAAGGCCTGTCCTATTGTCCAACATCCAACTCTAATGACTGATTTGTTCATTGAGCTAAATAAGTTTATCCAGAAGCTTACATTAAATAGCAGACTATTAAAACATACAGAAACGTTCTATACCTTAGTGGCCACCGACCTTGAAAAGTTTCATACCAAAAGTGAGTGTATATAATATATATACACACACATATATACACACACATACATACACACACACCTGCCACTTTATTAGGTACACCTGTCCAACTGCTCGTTAACACTTAATTTCTAATCAGCCAATCACATGGCGGCAGTGCATTTAGGCATGTAGACATGGTCAAGACAATCTCCTGCAGTTCTCCCGAGCATCAGTATGGGGAAGAAAGGTGATTTGTGGCCTTTGAACGTGGCATGGTTGTTGGTGCCAGAAGGGCTGGTCTGAGTATTTCAGAAACTGCTGATCTACTGGGATTTTCACGCACAACCATCTCTAGGGTTTACAGAGAATGGTCCGAAAAAGAAAAAAACATCCAGTGAGCGGCAGTTCTGTGGGCGGAAATGCCTTGTTGATGCCAGAGGAGAATGGGCAGACTGGTTCGAGCTGATAGAAAGGCAACAGTGACTCAAATCGCCACCCGTTACAACCAAGGTAAGCAGAAGAGCATCTCTGAACGCACAGTACGTCGAACTTTGAGGCAGATGGGCTACAGCAGCAGAAGACCACACCGGGTGCCACTCCTTTCAGCCAAGAACAGGAAACTGAGGCTACAATTTGCACAAGTTCATCGAAATTGCACAGTAGAAGATTAGAAAAACGTTGCCTGGTCTGATGAGTCTCGATTTCTGCTGCGACATTCGGATGGTAGGGTCAGAATTTGGCTTCAACAACATGAAAGCATGGATCCATCCTGCCTTGTATCAACGGGTCAGGCTGGTGGTGGTGGTGGTGTCATGGATCCATCCTGCCTTGTATCAACGGTTCAGGCTGGTGGTGGTGGTGTCATGGTGTGGGGAATATTTTCTTGGCACTCTTTTGGCCCCTTGGTACCAACGCCACAGCCTACCTGAGTATTGTTGCTGCCCATGTCCATCCCTTTATGAGCACAATGTACCCTGTAACATCTGATGGCTACTTTCAGCAGGATAATGCGCCATGTCATAAAGCTGGAAGCATCTCAGACTGGTTTCTGGAACATGACAATGAGGTCACTGGACACAAATGGCCTCCACAGTCACCAGATCTCAATCCAATAGAGCATCTTTGGGATGTGGTGGAACGGGAGATTCGCATCATGGATGTGCAGCCGACAAATCTGCGGCAACTGTGTGATGCCATCATGTCAATATGGAGCAAAATCTCTGAGGAGCTTCCAGCACCTTGTTGTATCTATGCCACGAAGAATTGAGGCAGTTCTGAAGGCAAAAGGGGGTCCAACCCGTTACTAGCATGGTGTACCTAATAAAGTGGCCGGTGAGTGTAGAAACCAGAATTTTGGAAAAAGGCCTGTCCGTTTGTCCAACATCCAATTCTAACGACCTTGATTTGTTCATTGACCCAAATAAGTTTATCCGGAAGCTTACATTAAAAAAGGAATTTTATTTAAAACAAAAAATTAAAACCACCACTGCCACAGGTACCACAGCAGCTAACATAGCTGACCCGTCTATTAACCATACAGATCTAAGACCCAAATCCACCTTTTACCCCACCCACCATAAAGGTAACCTTATCGAAACCTTCTATATCTTAGTGGCCACCAACCTGGAAAAGCTTCATACCAAAACCAGATTAAAATATATAAAAATACAACCAAAAATAACCTTACCCAAAAGGAGCGCGGTGCCCTAAAAAGTCTAACGATAACATAGTCATTAAGCCAGTGGACAAAGGGGAAGGGATTGGGATCCTCAATCGTGAGGATTACATCCAGGAATCCCCAAGACTATTATCAGATGTAGAATTCTAGACCAGAATGGATACGAATCCCACTGTTCCTAACAAGAACGCCCTTTATCAGCTAGTCGACAAAGGTCACACCCTGTGGATATTAAACAAGAAAGAGTCCGTCCTCCTATTTGAAGATCGAAGAGCCGCCATCGCCATTTTTTTACCATCTGCCCAAAGTGCATAAGAGCACTTCCAACCCCCCCAGGGAGGCCCATTCCAGGGATTAATTCCCTTACTACCAATCTCTCACACCATGTGGACCTCTTCTTGGAACCATTTGTTAGAAAACTTCGTTCGTTTATTTTGGACACATGAGATTGGATAAGAACAATACTACAGGTTCCATGGCTAGACAATTACTCATCACATTGGACATTAGGTCTCTTCGCATGGATACCATTTGTGCTCGATTCCATTCGGTTTATCCTGGAGCATAATTATTTCTCTTTTCTTGACCATATCTACCTCCAACGTAGGGGCACAGCGACGGGGAGTAAGTTCACCCCTAGTTTCCAACCTGTACATGGGACTTTGAGGATCAACACTATTTAAAAACTGCACGTTCCACAAAAGATATATTGACGATATCTTATTTTATTTGGGACGTAACCACCGAGGATGCAATAAAATTTATTGAAGATTTAAAACACTAATACATATAGCCTAGGCATACAGTGCGACCTGACCCAAAACGCGTTATAGGACACTTTTTTTAAAGTTTTATTCAATAAAATTATATTTTTACTTAGGAGTATATTTTTTAAGACTCCATCCCTTCACCAATTCACTGTAGCGCCCCAATAGATCCCCATTTTTTTTGTCTTTTCTCCCTCCATTTTCACCGTACACCAGTCCATTAGGTTACTGGTCGTTGGAGCTGCACGACACCGATTGTGGTTGTAAAACCAGAGCATCTTCCCGGATTACCCCGTACTGAGGGTTACATGCAATTGTTTATTGCAGAGCAGGTGAGCACCCTACTCGCAACATCTAATTCTATAGTAACGTTATTACCCGAGGCGCGGTCCGCTGCTCTTGTTTTTCCTTACTTTTCCTTTAAAGGCACATCATGACAGGGGGCTTGTGTAATGGGACCCTCTATTAGACCTTGTGTCTGAGCCACAAAGCAAATGGTCCAGTGAAACTGCACAATTCAACCCCCAACTCTCCTAAGTGTGAGCTCATGAGGTCCTCAATGCCTTCACAGATACCTTCACCCAGAAGCCTGGGAGAACTCACCTGCCCATAAGGCAATCCACTTGCCAGGTTTCAACTGAGGTCAAATCTAATATGAAGGATCAAATAGAAGAGATGTTGGTCTTAGGCGTAATGCAACAATCGCAGAGTGCATGGGCTCCCCCAATAGTCCTCGTGTCAAAGAAGGACAGAACCACACAGTTCTGTGTAATTACAGAAAGCTAAACTTAATTACAACATTTGATGCTTTCCCCATGACAAGAATAGATGAGTTATTGGATCAGCGGGCTGGTGCTTCCAGAACATTATGGATCTAAGTAAGGGGGTACTGGGAGATCCCACGGCAAAAGAGGCTCAGGAAAGGTTCTGCCTTCACAACTTGGCTCTGGGAGTATTAAATGAAAAACAAATAGAAAGAATAGTAGTCCCACACCCTATTACCCCCATCCTACATGGTCTTCCAAAAACGCACAAAAAGGGATCTGTCCACCACCTATGAGACCAATCGTCTCGGGCATTGGATCGATCAATGAGAATCTATGTGGATGGTTGGATCACTTTTTGCAACCCCTGGTACTGAGAATACCAGGTTTCCTAAAAGATAGCGGGGATGTACTAGGGGCTATGCACAACAAAGTTTGGCATGACAACTTTACATGGGTCAGTTGTGATGTAGTGGCCCTTTACCCTTCAATCCCACATGACATAGCCCTACAATTCCACCCTGAACATCACAGCTCGTATGATAACAACCTGTGTGCATTCATTATGGAGGCTTGTCATTTTTTATTGGGACACAACTTTATGTTTGATTCGAAATTTTTCTTGCAGACACGGGGTGTAAGTATGTGGGCTAAGTTCTCCCCGTCTCTAGCCAACCTAGTGTTGGCATGGTGGGAGGAATGTGTCATTTACAGCCCTAACAATCCCTATGCACCCTGTGTGGAGTGGTATGGCAGATACATCGACGACATCCTGATTATTTGGGGTGGCGATGTGTCTGCCATACCACTCCATAGAGTATATCAATCAAAATGAATGTGGATTACAGTTTACCCACTGTGTGGACCCTGGGACAATGGTATTCTTGGACTTACAACTAGTGGGTACACAAAAACAAGTACACACAGAAAGCCCACGGCGGGTAACACCATCTTATTTGGAAACAGCCAACACCCACAACACACGATTAAATAGATTCCAGTGGGTGAAATGACCAGGGCAAGACGTAACTGTAGTAATAACGAGGATTATTAGAAAGAAATTACAAAAATAACAAGCAGACTGAAAGCCAGAGGGTATAAAAATTGGATGTTGGAGAGAGCCAGAATTATTACAGACAGAAAAAACAGAGTCACAACTGCCCCTCCATGACGGTGAAACCAATGAATCACCACATACAAGAAGAATGACCAGGAACATAAAAAATGACAGACCAACATTGGTGCTAAACTATACACCACAGTTCCAGGATATCAAAAAGATTGTCCTAAAACACTTGCCCCTCAACGAAAATCCTGTATTAGAAAAAATATTACAGGGGGGGGGGGGGATGTGGTATTGTTTCCAGAAGAAACAAAACTATAGGTGGCACCTCATCTCCTTCAATGGTGCTGACCCAAGCCAACAAAACTCAAAAAACATGGTTGAACCTTGCTGGGTTCTTTAAATATGGAATTACACCTTGCAAAACCTGCCACTGTGTCAAAAAATGAGAAAATACTCAGATACATCTGGAAATCCCAAATACACCATACAAAATTTCTTAAACTGTAACAGCACAAATGTGATTTACACCATGTTTTGTGATGAGTGCCACATGCAATATATAGGACAGACCAGCAGGAAATTTAAGACTAGATTTTTGGAGCATTTAAAGGATATAAAAAAATCCAGAAGGAAAGAATTTATCTGGGATATCTAAGCACTTTGTTACTGTACACGGTGGTAAAATATCTAGTCAGAGCATATGCATTTGAAAAGGTGGTGAAACGAGGTGGTAACATAGGTTCACTTTTAAGAAATAGAGAAGCCTACTGGCAATTTAAACTCAAAACAGTCTTTCCTTTGGGAATGAATTATAAAAGTGAACTAATGTACCACTAATTGATAACACTCGTCCCCATACATCCAACCCTAGACCATGCCAAAATATATAAAGTACAAATACGTTGGCTCCCTTTATTACATTGTATTTTTTCATATTTTTCTTGCTTATATGTTTTTACTATACATACTTGCCCCCATATTCTTAAACAATCATTTTGTTGGGACATTTGTATGTATACTTTTTCTTTTTCTGTCTCATTTATGTACATATGCACTATGTTTTTATGACATTTTGATCCAGTTTTAATATCTCGATATTCCATTACAGGGATTTGGGGAAACGGTGTCCATCGATGGATCAACCGGAGGTGGTGGCCCACGCCGATACATTCTATATTTTATTACACTGCAGATAGCGTTCAATGTTATGCAAGGCACAGTGGAAGTTTTAATATGCATGTACAGAATTATATGCATTTTACTTGTGTTTATAGTTCTATTGAGACTATACTTGATTGGTCAAGGCTGACTGGAGGGGAGGAGTTGATGAACTCAGCGCGGACATTTAAACCGGCTAATCAACCATACCCCTAAGTCATGAGTAAGAGCACTTAAGTGTGCCTGACTGCCCTACCTGTATTTTACCTGTTGGATACCATGAAGGATTAAATAAAGGTGGTTTTATCCCAAACAAAAGCTGGATCCTGAAGTGTTTCTTGTGTCTGCCTTCACAACTCCCTTTGGAAGGTGGTATTTTTCATACCAAATGGCATAACCAAAAATTTGTACAGGCCAAAGGGTTGATCAACCACCTCCTGGAGGGACTGGATAGCTTTGCAGTTGTATACCTCAGTCATTTTTAGCAACTCATGGGGGAGGGCCCCCCCATCTGTCACAGGTGCCGGAGAGACTCAAAATGGCAGGGTTGACTATCAAACTGGAGCATTGTCAGATAGCACCCCACCTCCCACACAGTGTCCCAGGTATTGCTCTTCTGAAATTGCCAAGGCCTGAACAGGGGAAAGTAGGTGCCATAACTACCTGGCCTACCCCAAGAACTAAGAAACAAGTCATGTCTTTCCTAGGGACAGACGGCTATTATAGGAAATTTGTGCCAAACTATGGTGCGCTGGCTAAACCCTTTACAGGCCTAACCAAGAAAAATTTACCCAAATTGTTGCATGGACCAATCAGTGTGAAGAATCCTTTCCAGACTTAAAAGCCATTGCCCAGTTCACCAAGCCTCAGATTCCACCTGCAGATTTTTGGTACAAACTGACGAAGCACACATTCGGACTACTGTAGGTGCAGTCCTTAGGTGAACCCAAAAGGAGAAGAGCACCCAATACGAAACTGTTGCCCGGGAGGTTGCATAGGCCACAATTGAAAAAGCATGTCTGGCAATTGTGTGCACTCTGCAAAAACTGCAGCCATGTCTGTACGGGCGCAACTTTACTGACCAGACATCATCCACTTACCCGGCGTAATAGGGTGGCCGGGGACAGTGGGAAGATGCTCAGATGGAGCCTTGTCTTGCAGCAATAGGACTTCACAACCCAACACAAGGCAGTGAGCGTGGGAATGCAGACGGCCTAGGAGTGCACCAAGAAGACGGCAAGTGCGCCAATCTCCTAGGGGGAGGCGTCAAGGAAATATTCGTCTTGAATGTATAAAATTTGTTTAACTATAAGGCAATTTTACCAACTTTGTTGAACTATATGACTATTGAAGTGTCCGGCAGCTTTTTATGACATCCTGGAGTTTTTACAACCTCTGACCTGAAGACTGGTCTGTGCCGACTCCAAAGGACCATGTGGTCATCCCCCCTCCCTCTGGCATCAGGACTTGGAAACAAAGAACTGTTTAAATATTCCTGGACTCTCCCCCTCATTAACACTTTGCCCAATCCTGAATGACCCTGTGGACTAATCAATGGAAGAATCTGAAAACTGTACTAAACAGAAGATATAAAACAATAGGAGGAGATACAGGAAAGAAGGTTCTTTATGGAGGTTGCAGGACAATCTGAGCATGTCCCATAATCCTCCCACCTACAGGGAATCAGGAATTACTTTCATTTGCAAGTTTTTTTTCCTCGTTTTTATTTTATAACATTTACCGTGTTATTTTGTTTTGAACATTTTTTACGCACGGAACAATTTTCCTTTTGTATTAAAAACGTTACATTTTGGTCCCTGTACGCTCTGTGAACTCATGGCCTTGTAAAGTGTTATTAGCTGTGTGACTGCTAGAGAGAGAGCTGAGCATGCATGTCTAGTGGTGTAACAAGGAGTCTGCTAGAGCACTGAGTGTGCATGTCTAGTGGTGTGACAAGGAGTCTGCTAGAGCACTGAGCGTGCATGTCTAGTGGTGTGACAAGGTGACTGCTAGAGAAGCAGGAGTTGATGTAGAGTGGGATACTTATTGGTCCCAGTATAAATGTAAATAAGTGGTGGCAGCGGGTCTGGGGGCTGCCGGAGCTGTATGAGGTGTGATTTATGCTCAATTTGTGTCCTGGGTGAAAAGGTGAGCACAAGTTTGAGTAGGCCAAATTAACCCGTACAGTCGCACCCCACGTCTTGTGGGGAGGCAGCGGCGCCCTTGCTGTGACAATGGGTTTTACAATCTTTTAGTTGACAAGTGTATTTTATGTGTGTGCACTGTGTTTTGTGTATTAAATTTTAAACTGAAGTTACTTCAGAAAAGTGAAAATCTCTGCTTGTAACCTTACAGAATCTATTACCAGGTTGCTTATAGCATTTTTAGCGTTTACATGTCGTGGGATTTACCAGTGTGAGTTGTCTGTGTGAGTGAGGGGCCTTTGTGGGTGGTGGCAGCCTTGAGTGGTAACAGAGAGCTCTAGAGTATCCAAAATGGCATATTTATGCCAAATCTAGTCGGACAGGATTTAGGTTGTAAATCGGGAGGCTCCCCAGTGCAAGTGTAGCCCCATGACTGAATTTGAGAGGGGGGGGGGGGGGGGATGAGGGGCGTTCACCACAGTTCATGTGGTTTCATTCACGAAGAGTTTTTTTGCATGGAAGGTCCGATTTACCATATTCCCTTTCACACAACTTCACCAAAGCTCATTACAGAGCTTAAATTCCAGGTAGCAACCATGAGAATGGGAGACTGCATCCAGACATTTCATTCAATGTATGAAACGAAATGGCTTCCAGAAAAATGTGTCCATCCCCATGAGAGGAGGTTGACTAGCGAGTGTTTTCTTATACGGTAACATGTACTTTTGACATTTTGTGACAGTTGATGTCCCGGCTTGTGTTCTACCCCCAATAACTGCTGCTACTCAGTGACCACAACCTACGTTCCATCTCACTCATCTCTACTTCAGACGCCATTTACTGCCCACACTCCCGAGTGTAAGCTTACTCATCTTAGATACTTCTAGCATCTCTCCCCATATACGCCAAGGCCTGCATCTCCTGCCCAAACCAATTAATACATTTCGTCATCCGGTGAGAATCTTCTTCATACATTACTTTGTGTATTCTCATACGATACAATAGTAACTGATGCCCAGACCAGCGCCACGTGTGGATATGTACTCGTGGTATTTACATTTATTCACTTTACGCGATTTACGGTTTCAGCGTCTGATGTCCAATGACCGAAACGTCAAACTATCGGATGGCATAAAGGAATTTCTTATTCACATCCTATGAAGGCCAATTGGAAACAATCAGATCGGGGGTGACCGATGAGGGACATGTCCGCTCACCTGGTTACAGGAGGTTTATATAGAATATCGAAATCTTATGGTGTGCCGTTGGCCAAAAAGACTAATGAACGTTTTCCGTCCCATTGTTCTGACCTCTTTGATAACCACAACTTTGAGTTTGTATTGAAAATTCTGTCTAAAAAGGTTCAGCAGTATTTGGATCCCCTCCAAGTCTTATAAAAACAGGGGTTTGGGGTTAAGGATGTAATGATCCATTTTGACTTTAGGGCGATGGCCGGTCTGAAGGACATCAACTCCAGGGCCCACAGTGACTCGACTTAAGCCAAATCTTTACCACCATTTGCACATGCGTTTTAGAGGATAAAACAGACTGGGATAAAGACTGATTGCTTGGCCACAAAATGAAATTTCGAAACATATTGGTCAATGTATAAAGAGCGTATATGGTCAATGTGGCAAATCTGAAATTTCAAAATTACCTCGTGTTAGCAGTTTCCATGCAGCATCCCAAGTTGTTGACACAACCAAACACTTATATTGCAAGTAAAAAAGAAACTTCTTAAAGAAATATAATAAATAAGTGATCATAAAAAAATAACATTCCCACTGTGAGCCTACGCAGCCAAAGAATCCCAAAAGACATGAGATGTGGTGAACTTATCTAGGAAAGTATTAACTAAAGCACAAGAAACTTTTGTCTTAAGGTTTGAACTTCGTTCCAACTAGAGAATTTGATCTATACAATACTAAGAGACATTTATTGATTCATAGGAAACCTCGGGGGGGGGGGGGGGGGGACACCCCCACACACTTCTCTGAAGACATTATACCCAATAATATGAGAACTTGCAAATTGTGTTAAGGAATTCGGACAATATGATTTTTTTGACCCAGGTAACTCAAATCTTCACTCATTGGATACACAAGAATCAAAAGATTCTACAATTGTTACCCATGATGGGTTTTCCATCAAAAATCCACAGTTTTATCCAATCAGCGCTAGAACAGACTAGGACCCCAATTCAGGAGAGGGTAGGGGAGACCTCAGACTTCTGACACAGGAACATAACTATAACTCTTGTAATTTATCAACAGAATTATTGGCAAGTTCTCAGGAATATTGAAAGTTGGGATAATGGAATTGTAAAAATGTTGGACATTGGGGGGGTGGGGGGTCTCTGTAGTCCTCATGGATAAGGACAAATTGTTCCTTACAGCTTATTGTTGGACAATTCCATCCATCGTAAATGGACTACATCTCACAGAAATAATTTTTGACTCAACTAAAAATTCTAATTGAGAGAGAAGTGTTCTGTATTCTTTCCCCAAATCATGGCTGATAAATTGATTACTACAAAACCAATCATTCCAATACTACATGCACTACCCAAAACACACAAGGTCACACCACCCCCTATGCGACCAATTATACCGGGTCTGGGATCTTGTGTGGTTGGCTTGAGCATCACCTACAGCCACTTGTACGGAGGGTACCACGGTCCCTGAGACACCGGAGATGTTGTCGGCAATGAAAAATCAGATTTGGGGTGAGCAGTACACATGGATACACTGTGATGTAGTAGCCTCTATACAGCAATACCACATGAGCTAGCGATCAATGCAGTACAGCACATTGCAGCACTGACTTTCAAGTATTTATAATGGAAGCATGCCATCATTTACTCACACAGCATTACAAACACAAAGTCCTTATCTCTACAAACATGTGGGGTCAGTATGGGGGCAAAATTTTTACCTTCTCTCGCCAAATTTGGTGAGGTCATGGTGCGAAGAATTTACCATTTATTCTCCCAATAATCCATATCGAGTGCATTGAGTGGTACAGCAGATATATAGAGGACCTCCTGCTTATTTGGAGGGGTCCTGTGTCTGCCACCCTTTGTCTCATACATCAGTGACAATCCACTGAATTTGAAGTGGAGTTTTTGGACTTGAGTCTCAAGGTTATACCTGGGTCAATAGTTGATACCAAAAGGTTCAGAAAGTACAGCTGGAAATACAAGTCTACATACTACAAGCCTCCACCCCAGGCAGACCATCAAATCTACACCAGTGGGCGAACTTACGAGAGCCAAACGCAACCTTAGCCGTAACATGGATCTAACAGAAGCTCAGAACATCGGTACAGGATGCACAGCTTGGGGGTAACAAACGCTGGATGGGAGGAGGATCCATCACAATGGAGAACAGTCTGCGCACCTTATAGACAGGTTATATGGTCTGGTGGTGAATCCTACAACATTTACTCCAACAAGCCACCAACGTGTGGAATTTACATAGACTTACAGCCGGAAGGCCATCAACTTCCAGGATTTAACAATATACATTGAGAACAACATGATCCAGACTAAATCCTACAATAAAGTAATAGCTGTCTGTAGGGTTATTTTAGAAACTAGTCGTCACCTGTTTGGCTCGATAACAAAAAGCCAATATTTGAGGCACAGAAGGAATTGTACTGAATTAGTTGAATTTGAAAAAGGACAATAAAAATATATAAAATAAATATGGCCGGGATGAGGGGTAATTAGATTCAGTGTTGTTACAAATCCGAATCACCATCTAAGTGCAGGAAGGTTCATCAAGTGTGGACCATCTTTCCTCAGTAGGACCACACAAGGGGACCCACTCGCTGGGGCACTTACTAATATAGTCGGGGAATGCACTGAAAGTGCGTTTTGACTATAAAGCGGCGTGTGCTTAATTCACCAATTGTGTTGCACGCGATGATAAGATTTGGAGTGCAACAATTTAGCATTTTGCATGAAAGGTGCAAAGCGACGCAAATTGCACCACTGGTATCTATCATGTCTCAGCATCCAGAGAAGCCCACCGCAGCACCAGATGGTCCCAGTGCCACTAATGGCAGTGCTCAGGCAGCAGTTTTACGGGAGATAGAAGCGGCAACTCAACTAGCCCCCAACCATCTGCTGGTCCGTCCGCTGCTCCTGGGGATCCCCACCACCAGCTGCCGGGATGTGGATACTGGGGGCTCTTGTGCTGATGAAGAGGACGACTTTGGGCGTCCCAAAAAGGCACGTTTCACGGAACATGAAACTGAAATTTTGGTGGAGGAGAAGGTATTAAAAATATAAATATTTATAAAAAAAAAAAAATATATATCTTTATATATTATATTGTGTTAGTGTTCGGTCATACTCTTTCCCCACCATTGCAGAGGTTTTTAATGGTGTTCCAGGTTTCTGAAAACTACCACCCTTTTTTTGGGCAGATTCTGTTCCTGTCAGTAAAAACAGCAGGAAAATCACTGAGCACGTTAATGCCCAAGGTAAAATTTCCATTTTGTTGAGTGGACTTTTATTTTTAATTTTTTTTTTTTTTAATTTTAATTTTTTTTTATGAAATAGGAGTCGAATATCGTACCCTCCCCGAAATCAGAAGGAAGTGGTACGACGGCAGGAGGAGGCGGAAGAGCAAGCCGGCGAAGCACAAAGTCACCTAGGGGGATGGGTGGTGGCTCTGCGGATGTCGTGGGTGGAACCGAAGATGAGCTAAACCATCCACCCTGACCAAACAGTTGGCTACGGGGATTATGACTAAGATTTTTTGTTATGTCTCCAATACCAAAGTTTGAAATATGTTTATGGAAAGTGAAAGCAATCTTACCATGTCAAAAATGCATTATTTTTGGCCTTTTTTTTTTCTGTGTTCACATGTTCAGTTTTTCCAATGCAGTTTGAGTCGTATCACTCAATGATACATTCTCACACATTAAGCGCCACTCCTGGTTTTGACATTGGAAAATGCATCTGAAAAAAAATGACTGAATAAAAAAGGTGTCAGTGCCTATAAAATCTTTTAGCCAATTTTGTGTTTTTTGAAGGTTAGGACTCAATAGATTTTGAATTCATTTACATTTTCTTTATCAATAGGGAGGGCTGCTCCACCCCCTAGCACACGAGGCTTTTCTACTCCTGCCCTCAAAAAAAGTTCCTAAATTTTCAACAATAGGTGATACTAACCCCAAAATGGTAACAATGGAAAAAGCATCTCATCGCGCAAAAAAAATGGCATCACATGGCCCAAATAACGAAAAAGCGAAAATTTTATAGCCTTCAAAAGGGGCCAATGAGGAAACTAAAATCCTGGCAGCTGCAGGGTGCTCCTTCCCTTCTGCGCCTCGCTGTGCCCCCATAACACAAGTCACAGCCACATGTGGGGGGTCTTTGTACTCAGGAGAAATTGTAGAACAAATTGTATGGTGGGTTTTCTCTTTTTATATTTTGGAAATGTGTAAATTTTAGTGCTAAATGAACGTATAAGGGAACAATTTGACCATTCTAAATTTCACCTCCATTTTGATTCAATTACTATGAAGATCTCAAGGGGTTAACAATCTTCGTAAAATCTGTTTCTGATAGCTTGAGGGGTGCAGATTTGAAAATGGGTTGGTTATATAGGGGGTTTTGATGCTAAATATGTAAAATTTCATTCAAAACTGTATTTATCCCCAAAATAGTCAATTCTGAAAATCCGGAAAAGCGATATTCTTTTTGTAAGCCGCGTGACATCAAAATAAATTATCCAGACATTTCAGAAATTATGAAAATGTAAAGTAGACAAATGGGAAATGTTATTCAGCAACTTATTTAGGTGGTAAATCTATCTGCCTGAAAACGCAATGATTTTGAATTTCGAAAATGGCAAATTTTTCAAAAAATTTATCATATTTGCTTTTTTTTTGTAAGTAAACGCAAAACTTATCAGCCAAAATTTACCACTAAAATGAAGTACAACATGTGGGGAAAAAACAATCTCAGAATCGTTTTGATAAGTAACAGTGTTCAAAAGTTATAACCATATAAAGCGACGCAGGTCAGAATCCAAAAAATCGGGCTGAGCCTTAAGCTACAAAATGGCTGCGTCCTTAAGGGGTTAATAGAACCAAGGAGCTAAGCCAGAAAAACGGCCTCGCTCCAAGAAAAAAACAAGACCAGACAGAGTGCTTAACTTCATCACTACGTTCACGGCAGACCACAAAGCAGTATTAAAAAAAACTAAACACTGGTAGATCTGAACGAAAGATCCATATCTGGCCAAGATCATCCCACCAGGCCCCCAGATAACATATAAACAAGCAGCCACACCAAAACCATTCTGGTGCCCATAAAAAAGCGCAACCCAAAAAAAAGCCGCCCCAAGAACCCTTAATAAGCCCGAAAGGGGCTGAGGACTGTGGGGGTGGGTGGAGTTTCAGGGCTTCTAGGAAGGCTCTTGGTGGTTGGCCCTTTACCCCTCCCTGAATGAGGTCACTGGAGGCGGTCTTCCCACAGATGTCACAGCAGAGGCGGAGTTGGACACCGGCCCAAAGGCGTTTTGAGGTTTCCCACGTGCCGGGCCGCAGCCACCATTCGGGTGAAGTCCCATCCCAAGGTTTGAAGAAGTCTATGGGCCGACCATGTTGTTAATTT
Source organism: Engystomops pustulosus (assembly GCA_019512145.1). Taxonomy (NCBI): domain Eukaryota; kingdom Metazoa; phylum Chordata; class Amphibia; order Anura; family Leptodactylidae; genus Engystomops; species Engystomops pustulosus. The sequence continues at coordinate 58,491 of WNYA01001168.1, forward strand.
TTCAAGTTAATTATTTTAATAATTTATGTTTTTTGTTAAAATTAATGCTGTGGCCTTCCCACGTTACCCAAACAGTAAGTTTCCCGGTTCTTTATTGTCATGTTGGGTTTAAGTACAGGGCCAAATACTGGATTTAATAAGGTTGGGTTTGTTACTCCCTACAGTCCACATCAGTCCCTGTTCCCAGTACTGATGGGAGCCTTTCGCTGCAATCATAGCAGATGCCTTATGTGTGAGATCATATTACACCGCACTAAGCAATAGATGTCCGTTTCCACTAGGGAAAAATTTGAGATCAACCCTTTCCCAAACTGCCCTTCTGATTACGTCGTATACCTACTACAATGCCCCTGCACATTGCAATACATAGGGAGAACCACCCAAACCCTCAGGGAAAGAAGGAAACCAGTCTTCACTTTATGGTGATGCGTGTTCAACATCACATCATGGACACAACTGTAATGACCTTACACTAATTCCGATAGAACAGATCCCCAAAGAACACCCTGATGGATACAACCAGGTTACTAGAAGAGAGAACTATTGGATCTTCAGGTTAAATACCACGTGTACCTATGATCTCAATGAGACACTAAAGGGTCCAAGTACAACCCTCCTGCCAATTCTCATACCTTTAGCCCAGTTTAGGTTCACCGATACTTTTCACCCCCTTAGATTCCCCCCCCCCCCCCACACCTAAGGTTTGCCCCTTTTATTCTGCTCTATAACGACCAAATTACTGCTAGGACCAAATCTTACCTATCAGCAGTGCCTTCCCCCATTGTAATATTACATCTCCGTGTAACTAAACCTCTCCTCTGCTCTACCCATTACAATTCAACCACATCTTTATGTCGACCCACTACATTTCCATTGCATTAGCTTCTATACCCCACACAATTGTAGATTCTTCAGTTCTCATTCCACCATCCCGTTCCAGTTCTTCTCATCGCGCTCCGACTAACCTGCTGTCCCACATTTGTCCGCTCCGATCTCCTTTCACACACAGCGCATGCGCGGGTCACAATTCTACCTGCGCATGCGTCTTTATTTTCAAACCGGCAGCGGGAGTCGCATACACAGAGCGCTCCTGACTGTCCAGGCTGAACAAAGCGAGTATCCGTTACTTTTTTTACATAATGATCTAATCAAATTGCAGATCCCCCATGGTTACACTCTTTATGCACAGATTAAGTCTCGGCACACTATGTGCCCACCAAAACCAGACCACAACATCTTTAACCCCCACACTACCAGGGAAAGTCCAGCAGCTCTCTGCTTAATGCATCATACCATTATAAAACTACAAGAAATGCACGCACATTTTCCCTCTGCCTTTAGGCACTATATCTTTAGTCAAGATCATCCATGGTCCTCCGAGGTACACAACATTAGCCAAGGACTTTTTGGGTAAGTAATATTTATTGGTTTCTCTTATGAATTTTTATATTTATATTTTGTACTCACTATCATCATTTTGTATCAGTTTTTTAAAATTTATGAGAGACTTTTACATCCCATTTACTGTGCAATTATTGGTCTACTAAATGTATATAAAGTCAAGATCACACCCGGCCATTATGTATTGTTCCATCTATATATTTATACATTTTATCGCTGATAGGGAGTTTCATTTTTATTAAATTTTATATGTTCACCAGAACACTGTTTAAATTACACGGACCTGAGGAAGGGAGCATTACGCCCCCGAAACGCGTTGTCCTATTGTGAAATAAAGCATTACTACTTTTTGAGAAAACAGGGACGTATACCCACCCTTTTTTTGCTACTATCCTCCTTGATCCCTAGATCCCGAATTCTGAACTATCGGGACACATAACCACGCAGCAAGATCTCATTTGATTATCACGATTTAGTCATACTGGCTACTTAGTACATTAATAATTGTCAACTGGACTGATGCGCTGTGTGCTATATATTTTTTATCTTTGTTTGTTATAACGGAATCTCTGAAACAGCTCACAACTGATCAGGATTCAGGGTGCAGTTCTGCACTATCGCTGGCAGGTGCACTGGATCCCTCTCCAATGGCCCCGGGCCCTTACCCTGAAGCCAAGTTCCTACTTTCAATCAATGAGGAACTTCGTTACCCTGCTTCTAACCCACCGGGCCCATCTGGGAGTTCTGTGGCGACACGGAGGCAGGCAAAAAGGTGAAAGGGCCTGTCCATCATTCATCATGGACTTACAAATGTTGATTTTGTGTTTTCCCTTCTGTTTGCCTTTGTTCCTCAACACCTAGGAAGAAGAGGTTCTACCATCACCATAGACAGGGGGCATCCTCTACACCTGGAGGAGAGGAGGTTCTACCATCACCATAGACAGGGGGCATCCTCTACACCTGGAGGAGAGGAGGTTCTACCATCACCATAGACAGGGGGCATCCTCTACACCTAGAGGAGAGGAGGTTCTACCATCACCATAGACAGGAGGCATCCTCTACACCTGGAGGAGAGGAGGTTCTACCATCACCATAGACAGGTGGAATCCTCTACACCTAGAGGAGAGGCAGCTCTACCATCACCATAGACAGGGGGCATCCTCTACACCTAGAGGAAAGGAGGTTCTACCATCACCATAGACAGGGATTCTTTACTGTAAGAGCAACATTCCCCTGAACACACCATTCTCCCATGTGAAACGATGCTCAAAGCTGATAAAAAGATGGCACTAAATATGGGGCAATCTTGTTAGAGGAAAACCTTCTAGCAGAACAGCAACCATATACAAAAGTTCTAGCCTCTACATGTGCAAAGCTGGTATGCCTCAACAAATGTCAAGGTGCTGGAAGCACCTTGTTGAATCTATGCCACGAAGAATTGAGGCAGTTCTGAAGGCAAAAGGGGGTCCAACCCTTTACTAGCATGGTGTACCTAATAAAGTGGCCGGTGAGTGTTTATATACACTGCTCAAAAAAAATAAAGGGAACACTTAAACAACACAATATAACTCCAAGTGAATCAAACCTCTGTGGAATTAAATTGTCCACTTTGGAAGCCACACTGATTCACAATCAATTTCACAGGCAATTAGCAAGACACAATAAAGAAGGAGTGGCTCTGTAGGTGGGGACCACAGTACCAATGCTTTCTGGCTAATGTTCAATTTTGAATGTTGGTGGTGCGTTTACACTTGTGGTAGCATGAGATTGACTCTACAACCCACACAAGTGGCTCAGGTAGTGCAGCTCATCCAGGATGGCACATCAATGCAAGCTGTAGCAAGAAGGTTTGCTGTGTCTGTCAGCGTAGTGTCTAGAGGCTGGAGGCACTACTCGGAGACCTGACAATACACCAGGAGACATGGCGGTGGCTGCAGGAAGGCAAAAAGCCATTTCTTTGGGATGTGGTGGAACGGGAGATTTGCATCATGGATGTGCAGCCGACAAATCTGCGGCAACTGTGTGATGCCAATATGGACCAAAATCTCTGAGGAATGCTTCCAGCACTTTGTTGAATCTATGCCACGAAGAATTGAGGCAGTTCTGAAGGCAAAAGGGGGTCCAACCCTTTACTAGCATGGTGTACCTAATAAAGTGGCCGGTGAGTGTATATATATATATATATACACAAAATGGAAAAGGCGGGCAGCACTCCAAGATTCAGATCTGTATACTACAGGGGCTGGCAGGTTATATACTACAGGGGGCTGGCAGGCTGTATACTACAGGGGCTGGAAGGCTATATACTATAGGGCAGTGATGGCTAACCTATGGCACTGGTGCCAGAGGTGGCACTCAGAGCCCTTTCTGTGGGCACTCAGGCCATCACCAGAGATGACTCCAGGTATCTTCCTGCAGTCCCAGACAGCCCAGGACTTGCTGTTTTAAAGTGACAGCTGTACCTGGGACTATTTTCTGCTTTATTGGTGTCCTAAGGGTGCTGGTATCAATGAAAACTGTGACAGAGAAGGGAGTATAAATCACAAATTAAATTTCTGTGTTGGCACTTTGCGATAAATAAGTGGGTCTTTGTTGTAGTTTGGGCACTCAGTCTCTAAAAGGTTCGCCATCACTGCTATAGGGCCTGGCTGGCTATATACTACAGGGGGCTGGCAAGCTGTATACTACACGTGCTGGCATGCTGTGTAGTACAGGGGGCTTGCAGGCTGTTTACTACAGGGGCTGGCATGCTATATACCAGTGATGGCGAACCTTTTAGAGGCCGAGTGCCCAAACTACAACCAAGACCCACTTATTTATCGCAAAGTGCCAACACAGAAATTTAATTTGTGATTTATACTTCCTTCTCTGTCACAGCTTACATTGATACCAGCACCCTGAGGACACCAATAAAGCAGAAAATAGAAGAAATTTGGATGATCATTGTAGCTTCGCTCCAGGGTCACATAAACAGGAAGAACTGTCAGGGCCGAAGCAGGAACTACAATGATAATCCAGATCTGTCCACACCTTTCCACTCCTCCAGTAGTCCCAGGTAGTACTGTCACTTTAAAATAGCTCTGTGCACAGCAAGTCCTGGGCTGTCTGGAACTGCAGGAAGATGCCTGGAGTCATCTCTGGTGATGGCCCGAGTGCCCACAGAAAGGGCTCTGAGTGCCCCCTCCGGCACCAATACCATAGGTTCGCCACCACTGCTATATACTACAGGGGGTGACTGGCTATATACTACAGGGGCTGGCTGGCTATATACTACACATGCTGGCATGCTGTATACTACAGGGGCTGGCAGGCTGTGTACTACAGGGGGCTGGCAGGCTGTGTACTACAGGGGGCTGGCAGGCTGTTTACTACAGGGGGCTGGCAGGCTGTTTACTACAGGGGATGGCAGGCTTTATACTGACTGGTGGCTGTGACCAATGCATTTCCCATCCTTGAGTCAATAGGTTTTCCCAGTTTTTTGTGTTAAAATAAGGGGTCTTGGCTTATACTCGGGTCAGCTTATACTTGAGTATATACGGTAATAGTTTAGTGGTTTTATAAAAACGCATATATTTTTGTGTCTTGCAGATTTATACTAATTGTCAATGTGTTGGGAAACAAGTCCGGGAATTAACACAACGGGCGATCAGTTTAAACACTACTGATGCTGTAGCTGGAAAATGTAAAACCTCATGTAAGAACTTGATCCTTTTCATGGCGTTTTTCTTTTTTGTGGTTGTAACCACCTTCATGACTGCTACCCCAATAACGATGGCCATTATCAGGTTCGTGATATCTATGACACATGTTCAAAGTTATTTCTCATACATTGCATGTTCCCATAAAGTTGTCAACTGTCTTGATTTTAGCTAACTATGGGCACTGTAGATGACATGATAGGATCAGCTCTGCAGTTTTTGGTTCCACACATAAACATAGGTCAAAATGGCCAAACTGTATTAAAAGTGAGACATCCCATATGGGTACCATATCATTCCATCTTTTACAATATTATATGCTTACGTCTTATGTTTGATATGAGATACTGCAGCACACATCCTATTCAATTGATTTTCAGCTGAGTTGCACTAACCCATCTTGGCCACTACACAGTTTAGGGAGCCTTCTACTTGCTCCATATGTTAGATAGAGGAAATTAATAAAGACTAGTAATTCCTATGTCAGATTTGATCACTATGCCGCAGTGACATGCATCTCTAATGTCTCATAATAAATTAGGGGCATCTTCTGCTCTCTGTATGCCAGAACTATAATTCTATGTGAGAAAGGAGTTAGCATAGACATAAGCTACATTTTACGGTTAGTATCTGGTGTAAATTCTATTAAATCTTTTGGACACTGAGATGCCCCTTCCCTGCCGTCAATCCTCATGCCCTTCACGTGCTTCATAATTTGCATTTTCTATCATACATTTAATAATAATATTTTATTTAATTTATGTTTATATTAAATATGTTCACCATAATCTGTAAAGCACTATGGGATTTGATGGCGCTGTATAAATACATTACAGATTAATAACATTGTCATATGAAACAATAGGAGTGAGGGCCCTGCTCGCAAGAGCTTACAGTCTATGAGGATGAGGGGTGACACTAGAGCTTGCAGTCTATGAGGATGAGGGGGTGACACAAGAGCTTACAGTCTATGAGGATGAGGGTTGACACAAGAGTTTACAGTCTATGAGGATGAGGGGTGACACAAGAGTTTACAGTCTATGAGGATGAAGGGGTGACACAAGAGCTTACAGTCTATGAGGATGAGTGATGACACAAGAGCTTACATTCTATGAGGATGATGCTGTGAAGCAAGAGCTTACAGTCTATGAGGATGAGGGGGTGACACAAGAGCTTCCATTCTATGAGGATGAGGGTCTGACACAAGAGCTTACAGTCAATGAGGACGAGGATCTGACACAAGAGCTTAGAGTCTATGAGGATGAGGGGGTGACACAAGAGCTTACAGTCTATGAGGATGAGGGGTTGATACAAGAGCTTACAGTCTATGAGGATGAGGGGGTGACACAAGAGCTTTTCAAGTTGCCCAAGGAAACCATTGGCCATGGAGGTACCATTTGAAATAATCTGGTGGGGCCTATTGTAAAGTCTGCACAAGGTCACCAGCATATCCTTGTAATCTTAGATTACGCTACACGTTACCCTGAAGCCATACCCTTGCATAATACCTCATCCAAGGCAATTGCTAAAAAGTTAGTGCATGTGTTCAGTCGTGTGGGACTACCAAAAAAGATCCTTACAGATCAATCTGGTGGGGCCTATTGTAAAGTCTGCACAAGGTCACCAGCATATCCTTGTAATCTTAGATTACGCTACACGTTACCCTGAAGCCATACCCTTGCATAATACCTCATCCAAGGCAATTGCTAAAAAGTTAGTGCATGTGTTCAGTCGTGTGGGACTACCAAAAAAGATCCTTACAGATCAGGGCACCGCCTTTATGTCAAGGGTCATGAAGGAGCTATGCAAATTTCTCCAGGTTACACAGCTGTGTACATCTGTCTACCATCCACAGACTGATGGACTAGTAGAGAGATGAAATAGGAATTTGAAAGCCATGCTGAAAAAAAGTGGTGGACAAAGATGGGGAAAAACTGGGATTTCCTTCTCCTTTATCTCATTTAGGCCATCCGTGAGGTCCTACAGTAATCCACTGGGTATTCCCCATTTGACTTGCCATATGGTCATCATCCTAGAGGTATTCTTGATATAACGAACGAAACCTGGGAAGGGGAAGCCACCCCATATTGTCATCGTACAGTGTCGCCCAGATGCAGGACCGAAACTCAGCTGTTATGCCTATTGTAAAAATAATATATGACCCAGGCACAGGAGGCACAACAACGGATGTATAACCGAAGTGCCCGAGTATGTACTTCTGCACCAGGTGATCAAGTTTTGGTACTTATCCTTATGGTGAAAACTTAATTTCTAGCAAAATGGCAAGGGCTATTTTTAGGTGACATAATTACTGAGTCTGGTGAGAAGGTTAAACCCTATAAACAGCCTATTTTGGAATTTAGGATGCGGACCCATTTTTCCAATTTACCCTGTGTCACTATAATGACATCAGGCAGAGAGACTGTTAGATACAATGTGACATCAAGCAGAGAGACTGTTAGATACAATGTGACAGCAAGCAGAGAGACTGTTAGATACAATGGGGCAGATTTACTTACCCGGTCCGTTCGCGATCCAGCGGCGCGTTCTCTGCGCTGGATTCGGGTCTGGCCGGGATTCATCAAGGTAGTTCCTCCGCCGTCCACCAGGTGGCGCTGCTGCGCTGAAAAGCATCTGAACGCGCTGGAGTTCACCGGCTCAGGCTGAGTGAAGGTAAGCGCGTCCCAAGCGACACATTTCTTTTTTTAAATGCGGCGTATTTTCAGAATCCGTCGGGTTTTCGCTCGGCCACGCCCCCCGATTTCCGTCGCGTGCATGCCGGCTCCGATGCGCCACAATCCGATCGCGTGCGCCAAAATCCCGGGGCAATTCAGGGGAAATCGGCGCAAATCGGAAATATTCGGATAACACGTCGGGAAAACGCGAATCGGGCCCTTAGTAAATGCCCCCCATTGTGAGTGGGGCTGGCTATTGACTCGTGTATAAGCCAATTTGAGGATTTTCAGCACTTTTTTTGTGCTGAAAAACTCGACTTATACACTAGTATATACGGTACATCATTTCTGGGAGGTTCACTAGGTAATAATCAGATTTTATAAACTCTTTCTTGGTGGTGTTTAAAAAAATTAATGAATTCTTGTTTATGGTTTTTAGCATTCTTTTTCACGTTCATCGTGTTATAAAAATAATGGGGCAGATTTACTTACCCGGTCCGTTCGCGATCCAGCGGCGCGTTCTCTGCGGTGGATTTGGGTCTGGCCGGGATTCATCAAGGTAGTTCCTCCGCCGTCCACCAGGTGGCGCTGCTGCGCTGAAAAACATCCTTCCTCCGCCGTCCACCAGGTGGCGCTGCTGCGCTGAAAAGCATCTGGATGCCCTGAAATTCACCGACCCGGACCTAGTGAAGGTAAGCGCCTCCCAAGCGACACATTTTCCGTTTTTAAATGCGGCGGTTTTTCCAAATACGTCGGGTTTTCGTTCGTCCACGCCCCCAATTTCCGTCGCGCGCATGCCGGCACCGATGCGCCACAATCCGATCGCGTGCGCCAAAATCCCGGGGCAATACAGGGAAAATCGTCGCAAATCGGAAATATTCGGGTAACACGGCGGGAAAACGCGAATCGGGCCCTTCATGTGTTCAGTCGTGTGGGACTACCAAAAAAGATCCTTACAGATCAGGGCACCCCCTTTATGTCAAGGGTCATGAAGGAGCTATGCAAATTACTCCAGATTAAACAGCTGTGTACATCTGCCTACCATCCACAGACTGATGGACTAGTAGAGAGATTAAATAAGATTTTGAAAGCCATGCTGAAAAAAGTGGTGGACAAAGATGGGGAAAAACTGGGATTTCATTCTCCTTTATCTCATGTAGGCCATCCGTGAGGTCCCACAGTAATCCACTGAGTATTCCCCATTTGACTTGCCATATGGTCATCATCCTAGAGGTATTCTTGATATAACGAATGAAACCTGGGAAGGGGAAGCCACCCCATATTGTCATCGTACAGTGTCATTGAACATGTAGCCCAGATGCAGGACCGAATCTCAGCTGTTATGCCTATTGTAAAAAAATATATGACCCAGGCACAGAAGTGCCCAAGTATGTACTTCTGCACCAGGTGATCAAGTTTCGGTACTTATCGTTATGGTGGAAAGTTAATTTCTAGCAAAATGGCAAGGGCTATTTTTAGGTGACATCATTACTGAGTCTGGTGAGAAGGTTAAACCCTATAAACAGCCTATTTTGGCCTTTAGGACGCGGACCCATTTTTCAAATTTGCCCTGTGTCACTATAAGTGCTTATAGTTTTGGAACGCTATGAGATGTCCAGGGGATTTTGAGATTGCTTTCTTGTGACACATTGTACTTCAAATTAGTTTAACAACTTGGATGATATCTTTTGCGTTTAGTTATGAAAAAAAATGAAATTTGGCAAAAATTTGGAAAAAATTCTTTATTTTCAAAAAGTTCTTACATTTCCCAAATGTTTGCTTTATGTTGCCATGGTTTTTTAAGATTCCACATATTTTACTCAGAATTTAGGTGGCATTTTTTAAATTTTTTGGAAAATTACCAAAACCTGTATTTAGAGGGACCTGCTCGACTTCTAATTGACTGTGAGAGGCATAAATAATAGCTAGACACACCCCTCAACGTATGAAAAACCACTTTTAAGAAGTTTGTTAACCCTTTATGTGTTTTATGGGGGTTAAAACAAAATGGAGGTGAAGTCTACAAATTGTAAGCATTAAGCATTTGAAATGGATTAAATAAAAAAGGCTCCACAAAGTTTGATACCCAATTATTTCCTAGTACACCGATACCGTATATGTCGGTGATGGCGAACCTTTTGGAGCCTGAGTGCCCAAACTTCAACCAAAAGCCACTTAGTTATTGCAAAGTGCCAGCGCAGCAATTTAAGCAGCAATTATTTCTCCTTGTTCTTTGACAACTTTCAATCGTTCAGCCTCCCAAAGACACCAACACAGTTGAAAGGAGGAGGGCAAAGTCGCCTATCATTGTAGGAAGGTTCTGGAGGAACATGCTTTGAGTCCTGTCTGGTGAACTTCATGCTGGGGTGATGGCCTGGGTGCCCACAGAAATGGCGCAGAGTGCCGCCTCTGGCACTAGTGCCATAGGTTCGCCACCACTGCTATATGTGGTGGTAACCTGCTGTATGCTGTATGCTGTAGAGTGAAAGGAGGCGCCATCCAAAGCAGATTGCAGATTGCATTGACAAATTGTACAGGCTACAATTTTTTTTTTCTTTTTTAATTTGGACCTTATTTCTTTTGCCACATGAGATGCGCTTTTATGGTATGTAATTTTGGGGCATCTATAGCTAATTGGTGAGATTTTATTAACTCTTTGTTGGTAAAGGAAATGAAAATCATCATTTTTAGGAAGATTTTTTTGTGGGTTTTTTTTTGGCTGTTTACCATACCCTAAAAATAGTATATTATTTTTATTCTATGGGTCGCCACAATTACAAAATCGGGAAAAGTTCGTCTCGAATAACGAGTACCCGAGCATTTTAGTGCTCGCTCATCTCTAATGGCGAACCTTTTCGAGACCGGGTACCCAAACTACAGCCAAAATCCACGTATTTACTGTGAAGTGCCAACATGGCATTTGAAGTAGTAACTTATTGCTACCTGTTCTTCCTCATCTTTCAATTGTATTGGCCTTTCCTCTCTGTAGTGGAAGAATGGTTGGTCCAGCAGGAGGACCTCCAAAGACATTGCAGTTCTTTCACCAGTTCTCACTTTTCCTGCAGTTCCAAACAGCCAATCAAGTGTCGCTGTAAAATAGCGTTAAAAGCAGCATTTCTTAAGTTTGATCCTATATGGTGAATTCTGTCCTGGGGCGATGGCCCGAGTGCCCACAGAATTGGCTCTGAGTGCCACCTCTGGCACCCGTGCCATAGGTTCGCCACCACTGTGCTAGACAAACTGTACACTAATGCACACTGACCAAGACAGCAATATATGTAGAAAATGTAATCCAAAAACACCAATGCAGTTTCAGGATTTTAATAGAACACACGGCCAATATTAATTCAAACATTTTTTGCTGGCATAGCAGCCTTTTTCAAACCATAGGCCGACAAGGTAGAGGGAAAGCAATGTGATGGCGCCTAAGTATGGTAAACTAGCTGTGATTGGAGGCTAACTGTCACAGATGTCTAACTTATACATTACCTAAAATAATATTGGCAGGATGTTGCTGAGAAAGATTCAAGCCTTGTTTGTGATAATTCCTTTTTTTAGTTTATCTATAAAGTCATCCGTTTGCGCCAGGGCGAGGTCACTAGAGCAATTTATTGTGATTGTCATGAAGCCAGGTAGTTAATATTACCCTAACAGTGTCCCTTGAATAAGATGTGGTTCTCATGCATCAAAACAGAATGATTCTGTTATTGAATTTATATTGAAAACAACATTTTCTCAGATGATTCACACTGATGTGTAATGACACTAATACTTTTCAATAATAAATATTTACAATTGAAGATTAAATCTACAATTTCTTAAAGACCAGCGGAATTAAGTTATACATTTTTACTTTCAGTGTAATTGATTGTCTATCTTGTCTATAAATATGTAACACGCGTCTTTAATTTTACAGCCTTCCACAGCTTGCTGGATTGAATTACAATTTAGGACCAGAAATGGGTTTATTGATGTTGAAATTTCTTATTAATCAAGCAGTAGCGTCCCTCCTCTACAATCAATAAGTGACTAGAAGCTTTGCTATGGTCAATTAAGCATCAACTAATCACAGAATTTGCTTGCTTAAAATATATTTTAAAACAAATTTATAACCAGCAAAAATACACCCAGTTATTATGTAATAATTATCCTGTGTCTGTATTACTTTATTTCTCTTACTTTCTGCTAAACAGCACAGAATATAAGTATTTGAATAGAAAAACTATTGTACTCTAGCACTCGATCGGGTATAGGCAAAAAAGCTTTATTGGAATCTTGAAAAATCCATAATGAACACACCTTGTATCCCTTAAACCGACGCGTTTCGAATGAATCCAGTCTTAACCCCTTAACGCTCTGCGTAGCTCTACGGCGCAGAGGTATAAGGGATGTATGAAGAGGGCTCACGGGCTGAGTCCTCTTCATACAGAGGTGGGGTTTTTTGCATTTTGCACAAAACCCCCACCGCTAATAACCGCGGTCGGTGCTTGCACCGATCGCGGCTATTAACCGGGCGCCGCCATCTTTTTTTCGATCGCCACGCCCCCGAACGTCAGCTTTTTTTTGTACACATTCGTTTAATTTTTGAAAATGTATTAAAACACAATAAAACCTATATAAATTTGGTATCACCGCGATCGCACCTAACCAAAGAATAAAGTAGGCATGTTATTTGGAGCGAAGAGTGAAAGTCGTAAAAACTGAGCCCACAAGAACGTGACGCACGTGCGTTTTTTTTTCAATTTTTCCACATTTGGAATTTTTTTTCAGCTTCGCAGACACAGAGAGAACATACAAATTCTTTGCAGATGTTGACCAGCGCTGCAAGGCTGTAGTGCTCACCACCGATCCACCATGCTGCCCATCAATCTCCCTATCATCTATCTCCTATAAATTTCTCCCATATTACAGTTTGTTTTACCATACTAAAGGAGCCTCCTACTGACTGTGACTGGTCATAAAATAGTTTTATTTTGGGGCCCCACTTTTAGTTTTGCCTAGGGCCCCACTTTGTCTAGAACCGGCCCTGATGGTAGCCTCGGGTCAAACGAAGGCTTTTGCAGATTCATTACAATGAGCCAGTTGCTCATTGTAATGAGTGAGCTGCAAAAATGTCATATATTGCAAAACAGAAGTATTGCAATATATGGTAGAAACGATCTGACCATCTAGGGTTAATGCACCCTATATGGTCTAAGAAATAGTGAAAAAAAAAAAAAGAAAAAAAAAGTTTAAAAAATAAAAATTTTTATAAAATATTAAAATTCAAATCACCCCCTTTCCTAGAACTGATATAAAACATAATAAACAGTAAAAATCACAGACACATTAGGTATCGCCGCGTCCCAAAATGCCCGATCTATCAAAATATAAAAACGGTTACGGCCGGCGGTGACCTCCGAGACGGGAAATGGCGCCCAAATGTCCGAAATGCAACTTTTACACCTTTTTACATCACATAAAAAATTGAATAAAAATGATCAAAATGTCGCACAGACCTGAAAATGGTAGCAATGCAAACGTCGTCTCATTACGCAAAAAATGACACTGCAGACAGCTCCGTGTGCCAAAGTATGAAAAAGTTATTAGCTTCAGAACATGGCAAAAAATGTTTTTCTTTTTTGTACACATTCGTTTAATTTTTGAAAATATATTAAAACACAATAAAACCTATATAAATTTGGTATCACCGCGATTGCCCCAAACCAAATAATAAAGCTGAGGTATTATTTTGAGTGCACAGTCAAAGTCGTAAAAACTGAGCCCACAAGAACGTGACGCATGTGCATTTTTTTTTCAATTTTACACATTTGGAATTTGTTTTCAGCTTCGCAGTACACGGCATGTTAAAATAAATAACATTACGGGAAAGTAAATTTTTTTACACACAAAATAAGCCCTCACACAGGTCTGTACACGTAAAAATGAAAAAGTTATGGATTTTTGAAGGTAGAGAGCGAGAAATGAGCGAAAAAACCCTGCGTCCTTAAGCGGTTAAACCAGAAATTTCAAAAGTCACAACTGTAAAGGATGCCCCAACTCCAAAAACAAAGAAGGAAGTGAGGTAATTTTTAGGGCAGGCTGGCTATTACCGCCGATTTATTCCAAATTTTTCTGATTTAGCCCCCCTTTACGTGATCTTACAAAGAAAACAAAAAAAGAACCTCGTGGAATGGACACCTGATTGTGAAAAAGCATTTAATACTTTAAAAGAGAAATTGTGTAGTGCACCTGTATTAAATAACCCAAATTTTACTCTGCCATTTCAAGTCCAGGTTGATGTCTCAGAAAGGAGTATCGGGGCTGTTCTCTGCCAAATGCAGGATGGAGAAGAACATCCAATTTTGTATATCAGCAGAAAACTGTTCCCCAGAGAACTAAACTATTCTACAATAGAAAAGGAATGTTTAGCCATAAAATGGGCCATAGAAAGTCTACGTTATTATCTATTGGGTAAAGAATTTGTGTTAATTTCTGACCATCATCCTTTTAGTTGAATACAATGAAGGGTAACAATGCTCGTCTAACACGTTGGTACTTGAACTTACAGCCTTAACGGTTCTTGGTACAGTACAAACCAGGGAGTCAGCATAAGAATGCCGATCACTTATCCCGATTTGGTACCCAAGTCCAAGAGAACTACTTTGTGGAAGGGCAAGCTTCCACTTAAGCAGGGAGGTATGTTGAGGGGTGAATGGTGAACTGTTTGTCTGTCTGTGTGTTTGTACCTTTTCTTTTTTTTCAAAAAGTAAAAAAAAGTGTTGCGACACTACTTACAGGAACGTTACACTACAAGTGTGAATATATTAACCAGAGTGCAAATTACTTGAAAACATTATCAGTGCAATAAGTGGAGAATGCTGTTTATTTTATGCTATGTGACTTTTAAAAACGCAATGAATTTTTGATGGTTGGAATGTGAACAGTTACCTACAACGGAATAAGATCTCATAAGACCGCATATTCCTTTTTAAAGATTAAGTATTAAAGATAAAGTATTTTAAACATATCTTTCCTCATATTGTATATAGCTCCAATAGGATGTGCTGAATGCTGGTGCTTTGGATACTTTTTGGAATTTTTTGAAATTACAACATGTATTTAAAAAGTTACCTGAATGGCATGTGATGGGTTGATGCTGCAAGTAGTCTTCTACCCAAAATGCACAATCCAAAGCAAAGAGTTACCAAAACAGAATCTTCATCAGTGCCTTCATTCTAAAATATAGTATACATATACATATTTTACTGAATAACTAGCAGAACATATAGAATCGTATAATGATGATGATTTATCCAAAGTATGTTATGAATCTACCAGCAGTTACCTTACAAAGCTGCAGAAAGTTTTAGGTAACATCCCTAGAAAGCAGTGCAATTATGTGTATTTATGTGTGTTAATAGAAGCAGAAGTGTGATAAATTCATTTATATTATATGATTGTTGCTGATGTGAAAAGTTGGTCTTCTAGTGTTTAGTATGCCGGGTGAATTGGCTGCGTGTTACTGCTGCTCCATTGATGTATTTATTGATATTTTTATGTTTTAATTTTGTGGGACTAAATGCAGCTAAGCCCAGCAGAGTTTGTGGCGTGAGAGGAGCTTGCAGTGGAGATTGCCAATGGAGGAGGAGGAGATAGGAGGTGGAGGTCGGATGTGGGCCGGGGGAATGGCGGTGAGCAGAGGTCCTCCCCGAAGCCAACAAGGAGGAGGAAGGCACAAACAGTTGTCAAGACTACCGCCAGGATTTCTGGGTGAAGGCAGGCTGTGCTGCACAGCTGAAGCTTCTTGTGCAAGTGAGCTTGCTGGGACTTGGATGTATGCAGGAAGAGGGAAAGGTGCTGGCAGAAGACTTGGGCAGAACTGTGGACAAAGGAGAGGTACAGTTGATGGAGGTATGGCTGTGTGTGCTGGTAGGGGGTTGATAGGTCACCACATGCCTGATCACCAAGGTAGCCAAAATTAGGTCACTAGGGAGGGGATACCACATCCCAATTATAGTGCCAGGTGACCTAGGTGCAATGTTGAAGCTTAAATGGGCTCAAACAACTGGAGGGAAGAGGTTAACCATATATCCCCAATAGTGCCCACGATGACAGAGGCTATGGCCTTTCCCAAAAGGTCTGCACAAAAGCCTGTCTGCCAAATTACATCCCCAAACTGTCTAATATTAATTGGGACACCCAGAGGACTGCTGAAGTAAGTTTGCTGACACTTGTCCCTGTCTTTCGGATGAACTCAGTTCTATGCGTTTGGCGTCTGATGTCCAGTCCAGTATGAACAAGGACTCGAAATATGATCAGGAGACCTGTGCATGGAGAGCCCTAGTGACTCTAATTATAATACAAGGTAGACTGGACCATCTTCCCGAGTATAATGCAGTATTTAATAAGTCTGGAGAAGAGAAAGAGCATAGAACAGGGGGTTTTATTAAACAGATTATGTGGTCAAGACCAATATTATTACAACTGAAGAGGAAAATTAAGAGGTGTAAATTGCAATTCCCCCAAGAGATTATTAGACCTATTAGGGGGCACAGATCTGGATTCAAACGTAGTCTAATGTATAGGAAGTTCCATCCATTTATTCCGCCCATTCTGACGTTCATTCAGTGGTTAATAAGGTAGAAGAATTTATTGGATTACCTAACTTTTAAACAACTGCATTCTGCAATTTACTGAAACATGGCTGCATAAGGATGTGAATGGTGGTATGATTTCTTTCCATGGTTTTCATATGTCAGGGGAAATTGTGACATGCACTCTAGTGGGAAGAAGAAGGAGCGTGGGTTGTTAATATATATAAATGATGGATGGTGCCCTGAAAATCAGGTTACAACAAGAGTTAAGTACTGCAGTAAGGATGTTAAGATGTTGGCAGTGGTAATTAGGCCATACTATCTGAAAGTCCTCAGCAGTCCACTCCCTGTACCTTTTGCAGAATATCAGTCTGTCCCTTATGTTTTTTCTGGAGAGAAGGGGCTTCTTTGCTGCCCTCCTTGACACCATGCCTTGCTGCAAGAGTCTCCGCCTCACAGTGCGTGCAGATGCACTCACACCTGCCTTCTGCCATTTCTGAGGAAGCACTGCACGGCAGATAGCCCGATCCCGAAGCTGAAACACTTAATAGACGGTCCTGGCGCTTGCTGGTCCTTCTTGGGCGCCTTGGAGCCTTTTTGGCAGCAATGGAACCTCTCTCCTTGAATTCCTTGATGATGCGATAGATTGTTGACTGAGGTGAAATCTTTCTAGCTGCGATATTCTTCCCTATTGGGCCAGTTTTGTGCATTGCAATGATGACTACATGTGTTTCTTTAGAGATAACCATGGTTAACAGAAGAGAAAGAATGATACCAAGCACCAGCCTCCTTTTAAAGTGTCCAGTGGTGTGATTCTTACTTAATCATGACAGATTGATCTCTAGCCCTGTCCTCATCAACACCCACATCTGTGTTAATGGAGCAATCACTGAAACAATGTTAGCTGCTCCTTTAAAGGCAGGCCTGCAATGAATTTGAAATGTGTTTTGAGGGAAAAAGTTCATTTTCTAGGCAAATATTGACTTTGCAGTTTATTGCTGTTAGGCTGATCACTCTTTATAACATTCTGGAGTATATGCAAATTAACATTATAAAACCTGATGCAGTAGACTTTGTATAAGGTAAAGATTTTGTTATGGTCAATTGGACGCCAGAGTCTGAGAAAGAATTTCAGACCCTTAAAAACCTTCTGTGTGCTTAGCCAGTACTAATAACCCCAGACTTTCAAAAAGGGTTTTGTTCTCCAGACTGATGCCTCTGATGTGGGATGGGTGTTCCTGTCCGGCTATGGATGGGAGGAAACCCATGTACTATTAAAACAGAAAGCTTTAATGACTATGAAAAAAATGCAATTGTTGAGAAAGTGCCTAGCCATTAGAATAGGAGGATCAAAAGATGATTACAGCAATACAGGTTTACAGTAAAACAGGAAGCTGGAATCAAAATGGGAAATGCAGATGCATTATCCTGAGTACATTGCTTTCTGTCCAGATGTGTTCCAGCCCAGAGTCTAAACCTGGGGGGGAGGAAATGTGACGGAGTATCTTGAGAAGTGGTGGATGGGGTATACATTTGCCCAAGGTACCTTACAACGACATGTTTTAAGAGCAACTGTAACATCCCCCACCGAGGCCTGACCTTTCTTCGGTGGTTGTAGATAGCCAGGGCCCAGAATACCGGAGTGGCTGGATTATGCGACCTTAGGCATGCTATGGTCACAGTGCTTGGTATTAGGACTGGAGGCTGGCCTACAGCCTGGCAGGTCTCCAGCAGGTGGTGTGTGCAAGAAATATGGAGGGAGAGGCTGATGAAAGAGGTTTCTCCCTGGAGAAACTGCTGAGGTGCATGTAGGAGTCCCTGGATGATGGAGGATGGTGAAGCAGCCTAATGCAGGGATTACATGGAGGCACGTTGTGCAAATTAACTTACAGTTCTATATTCAACTTTAAATGGCAGGCAACAGCCTTAATTTCAGAATGCAGCAGCACATCAGCAGACTGGAAGGCTGGTCCTCAGGAAAGTTGCTCACAGCCTGATAGTAACTTCAGTGTGGGCTGGTAACCATGTGCTCCCGCCCACCAGGGGTTTTTATACTCCCCTGGTCAGGTGGCAGAACCCTCTAACCAGCTTCCAGCTTGCTTTACAAAAGGATATAATTGGTTATTAGCTTTTCTTATTGTTAACTCTTGCCTTACCAGGCAGTGGCTTCAAGTTGCAATGACTAAGTTTCCAATTTTACAGCTTCTGAGAGGGACACTTTCACAACACCTACCTAGCCCTTTGCATCTGCAGGGATATTGCACAACCAGGATGTCAGTTGTTTTGCAGGCAACTCTACACTGGTTTTTTTTGCAAAAACTACTAGGGACCTGTGCTGTTGGAGCGGGGAAGTGGGGGTGGCCCCACTCCTGGGTTTAGGGCTGTCCATAGTATCAGCCTACAGCTATGCTAGGCTGATAAAAGCTGAGCAGTGCTGACCCACAAGGCTCACTCTGCTCCTGGGGAATACAACTGTGAGCTTGCAAGGCTGTGCAGTAGGCACAGTCTCTGTTCAGTAGGAAAATTTATGTTCAGTTAGTGGACAGACGTTTTGTTTATGTGTCAGGGCAGGGAGTCTGTGGACCCTCTGGACCACCGTGGGAGGTGGTACTAGCCGACCTGGGACCGGAGTCTAAGTGGAAACCCGGTGTTCACCAGAGCCCGCCGCAAAGCGGGATGGACTTGCTGCGTCGGGAACCACCAGGTTGTTCCACAGGTGCGACTAGCCCACGGTGGCTGCCAAGGTAGCAATACAGGAGACACCACTCACGTCAGGAATCGCAGGAGCTGGCACACAGGAATGCAGGACCACAGGGACAGACTGGCACACAGGAACGCAGGACCACAGGAACGGACTGGCACACAAGAACGCAGGACCACAGGAACGGACTGGCAAACTGGAACGCAGGACCTCAGGAATGGACTGGCACACAGGAATAACAGAGATGCAGGAAACACAGGGACGCAGGAATCACAGGAGAGCTTTCTCTTCAGACTTGAAGATCCGGCAAGGGTCACAGGAAGAGGCAGAACTTATAACAGGCCAGCGCTGGCACTTTAAATCTGAGCGAGCTGGCGCACGTGTGCCCTAGGAGATGGGGACACGCGCGCCGAGCCGCGGGAGCAGGAGAGGTAAGCAGAGCTCAGCTCTGGAGGGATGCTGAGGGGCACGGGTGCGCCCGCGATCTGAGACAGAGATCGCAGGAGCACCCGTGACATTATGCTTTGTTTTGCTGCCTTTAAGCTTTTTATTGAAAATACAACTTGTTGCGGCCAGTTGAAACAAACGAACTGTGTCATTGCTGTGTCTTGCTAAAAACTTCTGAGATGGCCATGGACGCCTTAATATTCCTATGAAAACAAGAGTGGTACAGGCAGTCCAAGGTTTCTCTAAGGCTCATGGGTAGAGATGGGCGAACTGATTCTAACGATTCAAATTTCGGTTAGAATTTCAGGAAAACTTTGATTCGCAATGAATCAGAAGTTTATGGTGATTCGTGGGAACAAAGTTTTTTTTCTCCTTTATTACCAAAATGGGCGCGAGCAAATGGGGCAGAGAACTACTCTGGCAAGGAGAAAGGATCACATGTGCAGACCTGAAAGCCTATCAGCGACCAGCAGGCTTATGTGATTTCACACAGCCCTATAAAAACAGGCAGCAATTTTCAAATCTTGGCACTTCACACTGCATGTGCTGTCTGTAGCGTACAACTGCTTCTACTGTTCTGTGCTGTAGGGATATTTGCTTTAAGGGTGTCCATTTTGGGGGATAAGTATACCCCAAATAGTAGTTCTTTTTTTTGTTTTTGAAGTGAATAGGAAGACATCTGTGTGAAATCCACATGCTATCGCCACCTCCACACTCTACCAATGTGCCACTCTGTGGCCTACCAGGTTGCTGCCACCTCCACACTCTATCAATGTGCCACTCTGTGAGGTCCTGCTGCTGACGCCACCTCCACACTCTATCATTGTGCCACTCTGTGGCCTACCAGGTTACTGCCACCTCCACACTTTATCAATTTGCCACTCTGTGGCCTATCAGGTTGCTGCCACCTCCGCAGTCTATCATTGTGCCACTCTGTGGCTTTCCATGTTGCTGCTGCCTGTGGGCTCCTGCTGCTGCTTCTGCTACCCCCAACTCCACACTCTATCATTGTGCCACTCTGTGGGCTCCTGTTGACACGACCTCCACACTATATCATTGTGCCATTCTGTGGCTTACCGGGTTGCCGCCACCTCCACACTATATCATTGTGCCACTCTGTGGCTTTCCATGTTGCTGCCACCTCCACACTGTCATTGTGCCACTCTGCGGCCTACTCATGCTGCTGCCAACTGACCACTGTCTCCCTGGAACACCCTGTGATTTCCATAATGCTGTTTTCACCCTCCACCACTCTATGACGTTGCCACTATGTTTAGCTTTCCCTTTCATTTCATCAGTTAGAAGGAATGAAAAGTCTCAGGATTGATAGCCAAAAGCAGTAGTGGATACAGAACACAGAGGACATGCAAATATCCCATTTACTGGTCATCTCTGTTTTGGATCCACTCCTGTTTGTTTTTGGCTTTAGCAATACTGATGATGGATTATTGACCGATTGAAAACGGACACTGACGGATGAAATAAAGGGCAAAATGATCAGTGACGTCAATGCAGAATTACTGCCGACGCCCTCTGCACTCTTTTGGGGGGTTTCTACATGTATCAGCATTTAACAGAACAGGTTCTGTCGTAATCTATGGAATCATCTGATGTCAGTGTAAAAAGAGTGCACTCTTTGATGTTATTGTGGGATCTTGGCCCTCAGCTCAGTCCTTTTGATCTGGCACAGATGTTACCTTGCCAGGCTGCGTTCCCACTTCACTTATTTGGTGAAGTTGGCCTCTGTAAGTGCCCATGGAATTGAAGAGTGAAGCGATTCTAAGAGTGGCGGCTGTCATGTGCGTGTCATACTAAAACACAGCATTCTTTGAAGACCAAACCATGCTCTCTATGCATATTTAAGCATGGCACAACGTTCTACAACACCCTACAAGGCTCTCTGCAGCCAGGAAATATCTGTTTTTTAACGTGATTCGTCATGATTCGATCGAATCGAAGTTTTTCAAAAAATTTGGCGAATCGGGTCGAACCAAATTTCAACAAATTCAAGATCTATACTGCTGTAAAGAGATAGTAAGGACTAGGATCTCCAGCCCTGGAAACTTCATAAAAGTATGATGGCTTAAGACTTCTGAGGGGCCGCTATGTTTCATACAGCTCTTAGTTTATGATAGTCTTAATCTCCCTCTGGTAATGTATAGAGAACATAACATTGCGTCCTCAATGTCAAGAATAGCTCATGACATATAACCTTGGGGGTAAGGTAGGGCAAATGCTCACCTTCAAAGGTAGTATCCATTACATCTTTTACAGCCACATTCCTGAAATACATGACTGTTCAACATTAAAGACCAGTGTCAAGATGGATGTAAATGGCGGAATGCAAAGAGCTATATACACCTCAAGCTAGTACCTCCCTTTGAGGTATGACCCTTGCCTCTTTGATGCTGTCCTATTACATCCACTCCTCATCTAGATCATCCTGTATGTTTTGTACTAACCTTCTTCCTTTAGAAATAATTCTTCTATAAAAGCAACACACCATCTCTGCACAATAGTTTTTGGCACACCAGCACTGCATGCTGAAGAAGAGGCAAAAGCTCTTGTAGGAATGAAAGCCCTTCTCTTGCTTGCTTTTTGTGCTCTGCTGAAATATGCAGGTAACGTCTTTTACTATGCATTATAAAATAACTAATGCTTTACTTCTAATTTTGTATTATTATATTTTTTTTTTACATTTTCACAATATTTAGTATAAAATAAGGTATTCTATGGACTTTATGGTGGGACAGGATTTTTTGGGGAAACACAAACACCAGCGCTTTCATAATCTGCCACATGACTATTGGGTTGGTAATTTGCCAGTTCAACTCTCCCCCTGATGCCCAATTTCAAATGCAGTGAACTTTTACTTCATTTTCTTGTGGCCTCTAATTTTACAACTTTCTCCAAATCTGTGGTTTGGTGCAATTACGGGGATACCAGATTTATAAGGAATTTGTTGGATTTTAAAAAATGAAAACATTTTGTATGAAAAAAATTGCTTCATTTTGCTGTATATTGACTCTGACTTTTTCACACTTTGGGGTATGCAGCTTTTTTTTGCAGGACATGATGATTTTTACATTAATACCATTTGTGGGACTGTATGACCTTTTAAATACTCTTTAATTTCAATTTTCTCAGCTGAAAATGTGAATATGAAAATATGGGGCCTTTTGGGATGCGTCAATCCCAAACATGTTTATGATTTTTATTGTTTATTTTTATATCAGTTCCAAGGACTCATTTAGACCTAGGCACATTGTAACAGTTCTGCAGAAATGAAAATCCAGATTGCCCTGATAACATTATTAATACCCACTATCACCACCAAGATAGGTTCGCCTATGCGCTGTGGGCCTGTTACATGTTCCTGGCAGCTTTGCTGGTGGTATGTAAAGTGTTAACATCCACAATAAGTGCCAAGGTGTTAATGGTGGGTGTTTGCTGTAATATTCAGCAAAGACCCGGTCTGTATGGAGAAGGCTCAAATGTCTGTTTGTGGCAGGGGCCTAAAATTGGGTTATACAAATCCATACAGACACAGTAAAGTTCCCTAAATATTAACATTTTAAAGCTTTAGATCTATTCCATCTAGTTCTCCTTCTACACTTCTACACTTTTTATGGGTTTTACTTTGCAGTGTAAATGATACATCCTCCTAAAACTTTATGTCAGTAGAATCATGGATATAACACATATACAACCATTTTGTAAATTTTAACTGACATATCATGAGAATAAAAATAAAACTTATACTTTGGACTATGGAGCTGTGTGAGTCATATTTTTTTTCAGGATGAGGCAAGGTTTTCATTGATGCCATTTTGGAAACTGTATGATCATTCTATCCCTTTTATTTAATGGAATGAATACTTTTACATTTTAATAGATGGGGCATTTAGGGATGCGGTATACCTTATATAATTAACATAATATAATTGTATTTTTTTTTACAAGCATTCTAGGAAAAATGGGGTGTGTAATTGCACTTATGATATGCATAATAATCAGGTACTGAGTGATGTAGACCCAATAACCCAATATTATGGACTCCACTGAAAGTCTTGTGCTGCTGTATCTTATAGTATAGTAAAAAAATATTAAAGCTGTTTATTTTTATAAATTTATAAGAAAATATACACTACATACTTAAGGTATATTACTATATATTGCATCAGGTATATAAAGCGTGAATGGTTGTATGGAGCTGACACATGCCTCTAACTGCCATTATTAGAGCTGGCACCACTTGTGGCTGTGCCACAATCAAACGTGACTGGAACTTAATTAGCGCTGTATATGGACACAGCCATCTTGGACGATGATCGGCACCCCTGTGACATCATCAGAGGTTGAGGATTGGTTGCCATGATAGTTGGGAACCTGCAAGGCCCCTTTCACACTTGCGTTCCAGATCACGTCAGAGTCTTATCAGGGTGCGATCAGGGTTTGTCAGGGAAAAACTGACATTTTACATCAGTTTTCAGTCAGAGTTTGTTCACTGTCTGTTTTTCAGAGATTTCAATGCAATTTTAATGCGTTTTTCACAAACGCATAATACGGAAATGGCAATTGATCAGTGAAAACGCATCGCACTTGCATGTGTCTCAGTCCAATGCATTTTGATGCATCTCCATAGACTTGCATGGTGCATTTTTCATGCGTGTGACTTGCAAAAGTAGAGCATACTGAGATTTAAAGATTTGTGTTCGTGAATAAAATGCAAAAAAAACATTGATTACAATGGGTCAGAGAGCAATGCAAGTCCTGCACATGAAAAGCATGTGTAGAACACGCAAGTGTGAAAGGGGGCTAAGAGGTTCTTATAGCTGTCATTCGGCATTCTCTGCTAAAGGCTGCCAAAAGCTGACTGTAATAGATAAGCAGTATAGCAGCAAGGATTAAAAGGTGGAACCAAGGAGTTGACATACATACAGAATTTTAGCACTTGCGCAAAGGACACATATGCAGAAAATAATTTTAAGTACTGTTCGTTGCCCATATATACAGGAGGGCTATGTGTATAGCACCAAATAATGATTTAGATTTTGTGGAAAACTGTTTTTTATTCCTTGATATTAATGTATTTTTTTTTCATTTCCCTCTACAGGGGCGGATTGCTACAGTAAGTCGTTTTTACATTTACCTGTTTGCTATTTTTGCATGTGCAAACTTCCATAGCCTTATGACATTTATGTTTATAAATATTTTGAAAACCTCACATCCTAAGGTTTAATGTTGTATAAAGTTTAATTGTACTATTAGATACGTGTGAATAATTCGAAATGAGATGAACTGAAACCAGGGGCATTTATCCAGATCCAGATACCACATTGTGGTAATATTCTTATATATGTTATCAATGGCCTCCTTTCATCTGAAATCAACTATTAAAATTATGCTAATGAGTCAGAAGCCCTCTCAGTAAAATTACCAGAGCCCCTAAATGCTGTGGTTTCACAGGCCATAACAGTGCAAAAGAAGCACTTCCCCTCTCCGACTGCGTGCTGAAACTTCTTCAGCTGCAGTGAGACTACATCAGGAAGAGGGAGGGGGAAGTGCTGAGGGAGCAGAGGGGGAGGAGGAGAGTGTAACCAGTTCTAGGGTACTTTTTCTACATGGTTGGGAGTACCCCAATAAACACCTGTCTGGGAAGAAACAAGGCTGTGTAATAAAGGCTTTTACCAATCAAGGATTTTGCCACATGAAATGGTCCTCTCTACTGGAGTCATTTAGAGCCTTTTTGCAGTGTATCCTCATTTACAGTAGAGCTATTAACACCTCCTTGCAGCTTGATTAAATGACCAAAATGTAGGGTTTATCCACAAAACAACCATCCTGCTTCTTTCACTCCAACTATGCAGCCCCTCTGATAGCCTTCTCTCCACCTCTCCTTGCCCTCTCATTACCCTACATAACTTGATAAGTTCCATACTTTTCAGTTTTCTACTATTTAAACTTATATTTCCTCTGTGTTGCTAAATTTCCTTTATGCCTCCCAGCCAATCTACCAACTTTCATCCCCTTAGCAACCACAGCCTTGTCCATACTGAGAAAGGATGTGATTGGCTAGGCAGGGCATGTGGTCCTTCTGATAAGAGCAGGGTCACATGTCCCAGTCCAATTACAGAAAGAAGACAGATTGGGAGAGACTGGAGCTGCACAAACAGTCAGGGAAAGAATTGAGCTGTAATAGTTTCTCAATTGCCCTTTTGAGAGAAGCTAGGGAGAGAAGGCTGTGAGGCCTGGTATAAAGCTATAACACCCAAGACAACTAACCCTCCCTTGGCCCATAAAAACCACATAGACATGGTCATTTTGCTAGGTGGAGATAGGCCACAGCCAGGGCCAATTCTAGCCTTTTTGCCACCTGAATCGAAAATTAAAATGCTGCCCCCCCTCCCCCCGCATAAGAGGTAAAAAAAAGTCCTTGTAGCCTAGTACTGAATCATCCACAGTTAAATTAAACATTTAAATATAATGATGCATGATAGTGTTAAATGTGAATATTGACACAGCTATAAGTAGAGAAATTATAACTTTACCAGAAAAATGTATATCCAGCTTCTTTCAGCAAATTTCACATCAGAAAATATTTCACTTATGTGCAGACATATAACTATAATAAAGGCATAGAAAATATTTGATATTACCATTTCCTGTATACTAGGCAAAACTTGAAACTGCAAATAAATAGAGAATTTAAATAGTAAAACAGTAACTTATGAAACTGCAAATAAATAGAGAATTTAAATAGTAAAACAGTAACTTATCAGGATATCTTGTTGAAGGCTCAAGTTTTTTAAACTTCTTCTTGAAACTTTTAAGTAATCAATGTGCTGGCTATCCCACAGCTTCTCTTTTCATTAGCTTCTAGTGGATAATGCTGCCACCACATTTTATCACCCGCATCTTAGAAAGGTATATGTAAATCTGCAAATGAATAAAAAATTAAAATTACTTAGCCTGGCGCTGGAGCTGCTAACCTGCCTCTAGTATCTCTCCCTTATCTAGTTGAAAGTGAAAGATTTATGTAGGACGGTAAGCTGCTATATTAGCACACTGAAATATATGAAGGCATAAAGTTAGAATAGGGTTGAAAAACCCTTATCACGGAGAGCAGAGGCAGAGGTTAAAGAGAAAACTTGAGAAAACAAAAATGCCAAACACAATGGGGCAGATTTACTTACCCGGCCCATTCGCGATCCATCGGCGCGTTCTCTGCGGTGGATTCGGGTCCGGCCGGGATTCATTAAGGCAGTTCCTCCGACATCCACCAGGTGGCGCTGCTGCTCTGAAGAGCATCGGAACGCGCGCAAGTTCACCGGCCTATTCCTAGTGAAGGTAAGTGCACATTGGTTTTTAAATGCGTTTTTCCGAATCTGTCGGGTTTTCGTTCGGCCACGCCCCCTGATTTCTGTTGCGTGCATGCCAGCGCCGATGCCCCAAAATCCGATCACGTGCGCCAAAATCCCGGGGCAATTCAGGGAGAATCGGCGCAAATCGGAAATATTCGGGTAACACGTCGGGAAAACGAGAATCGGGCCCTTAGTAAATGACCCACAATGTCTTCCATGCACTATTGGAAATTATTTGAAATGGCTAATTAAGCTCAAATCAGCTCTACTGATTTCTCCCTCCTAAATTTCTATTTGTTTTTATCTGAAGGTGGTTCCAATCCTATCCTGTGCAGTGATGCTTTCTGTGGCGGGTCATGTACTGTTGACAATGGGTGTCTCTGCTCTGATGCTATTACATTGTGTGTACCAACTGCAACTGAATGCCCAATGGACGATAACTCATGTTGTGACAACCTTGGAAGCTGGTTTTGGGATAGTAACAAGAAATGCTGCTCAGGTAAGATGGATTTTTAAACAACAGTGTGGGCCCACTTTGCTGATTGAACTACATGTGTGTGATCATGAAATGTGCACCCCTTAGTGATGTAATAATGAAGAAAATCTAGGAGATATCATGTGGCAGTAAACATGTTAGACCCTGCTTTAGTCTCTACTTCATGATAACGCATCTATCATCAACAGAGACATAACCTCTTACATCCAAAATAAAGACAAAAATCCAGCATTTGTTCATGTCACATTACAGTATTAATAGAAAAAAGTGTAAAAAACACAAAAAATAAGAAATAAGTAATAACATTAATTAAAAGTGTAAAAAGGTAAAAAATTACATAAAAATATAAATACGGTTATTACCGGCGGTTAATCCTGTAACGGAAAAATGCACCCAAATGTCAGAAATGCCACTATTTTTTTGCCATTTTGCAACGCCCCAAATCTTTTATGGGAATGGGTTTCAGGCACCTCAGAGACCTGAAAAAGGAAATCAAAATCTGCCCTACAAAAGCTCGATAGTTCTCCTTCCCTTCTGTGTCCCACCATGTGCCTAAACAGTGGGTTACATCCTCATATGGGGTGTCCTCTTACTTGGAAGAAACTGCACAATATACTTGTAGATGCATTTTCTAC